>LZPO01108745.1:20654-42113 GCA_001675575.1 Neotoma lepida
GCTGGTGGAAATGCATGAACTGTGGACCAATAACTGTGGAGCCCCCATGGTGCTGGACTGGGCCCTCTGGAAGCTTGAGACAGTTGTTTGGCTTGAAGTGTTTGAGGGCCCCCCAGGCAGTGGGATCAGTATCCATCCCTGGTGCAGGGGCTGACTTTTTGGAGCCCAGTGCCTGTGGTGGGACACCTAGTGCAGTCTCCACACAGGGAGGAGGGTCTTGTCCTGCCTTGGCTGAGAGTGCCAGGCACTGGAGACTCTCCATGGGAGACCTTGTCTTGGAGGAGGTGGGAATGGGGGGTGGGTTGAAGGGGGGAGCTGGTGGGGTGGGAGGAGGGAGGAGAGAGGGATCTGAGGCTGGTATGTAAAAGGAGTGGAAAATCTTTTTAATAAAAATAAAAATTAAAATTAAAAAAGTTCACAATGTGGTAAAATTAGATTATTCATTTTCCAGAAGGAAGCTAATTGCAAACATTTTATTTAGCTCACGTAAGTGTTCAAGTGTGTGTCATACAGACAAACGCCACTTCAATTTTTAGAAGTTCTTGTGAGTACAGCCTGTTGACATGATACAAATTGCATGAAGAGATAGCTGGCACAATCTTTTCTTTTTTTTCCCACCCTACAGGAAAAGAGAATAGGATTCTGGGATCTTGCTGCATTCATGACACTACCAAACAGCAATACCACTGATTCCTCCTATCATCCCTTACACACATCAGACAGCAGTGGCAGGGGTCTTCTGATCTGGTAGACAGGAGGCTCTTCTCATCTCTCTCTAGGGAACTCCAAAGCATGCAAGCCTAGCATGTTCACACTTCTCGTTTATTCTGCTCTCTCATCCTAGAAATTTTAGCCTCATGGGTAGAAAAAGCTGAGGCTAACTGTTGGAAAAATCTAATCCTTCTGCCATATGGGATCAATGGAAATATCAAGCAAGAAGTTTCCATCTGCCTACATCTCAAAATATTTTCCTCACATACCTATTCAAATTTGTCTTTTCTGCTGCAACAAAGATATCTTTTTCTTCAGATAGTTATGCCCATGGAGACAAATATATCACAGAAATTGGGAACATTGACATCCTCTTAGACTTTAGGTGCTTTTGAAATTGTGGGTTGAATTTCTTAGAACACAAGTAAAAATCATGGTATAGTTCTCAAGATTCAGCAAATATTCTATACATAAACCTTTCCTTGCTTTGTTACTACTATAAAATTGGGATTGCAATTATTTTGAGTAGCATTTTCCTCCTAAGAAATGAAACCTTCAAATTTACTTTATCTGGTGCAGTTACTAAAGTACTCTATCTCCAAAGTCACCTTCTAATTCTTTCCAATCTCTTCAAATAGATTTTCATTCCCTTACTCTTTTATTCATACAATCATCCAATGCAATCAATATTCAGCTAGATAGGAGACACTTTATTAAAAAAGGAGAATAAAAGAATGAACTTATTAACCCAGATCTGCCCACACAGAACTGCAGTATGATGACAGACACAGATATTAGCCAAGTAATTACCCAAATGTGAAACTGTTATTATTTCATGATGGAATGGAAAATCACCAGTAGATACATTGGTTAGAAAGGTGAAGAATGGATTTATCATTTGATCTGAAGTCTCAAGATGCCTCAGCCTCCTACTTTAGAAAGAAGACAGATGAGCAGGTTAAAAAAAAGTAATGCTCTTAAGCACCAGCTAGTATGTACAGCCCTTGGGATAGATTAAAACAAGACACACTCAACAGTTTGCTTACAAGTGCTACAGAATGGGCAGGAAAGGACCATAACAGAAGATGAAGTTGGACAGGAATGTACAGGTGATTCTGTCACATCCCACAAGCTTAGTCTGAGATGCATAATGCTATTCAGGAACAAAAACAGAAGAGTGCTATAGGCATGATTGCAAAAGGACTGGGTAGTGGAATTGGGTTGACCTGGGTTGAATTTTTTTATGTACTGCACTCAGAAGTTGAAGTTTCATAAATCTGTGACATGAATTTGTGAGTGATAAAGAATCAGGAAGATGATAGAATACAGTATTTTAAGAAAATGAAGACAAGATACTGGTAATAGACTTTATGTAAGAGATGCTATGAGAGGGAGATGTTAACAATGACTAATGAATTTTTAATCTGGGATTGGATGATGTTTGGGAAGCACATTTATTAAACAAGAGATTGAGATAGGAAATGTGGTTGCATTCAGAGCTTGCTCTGTTCATGTTGGAAAAGCAGTCCCCATTCTGATAGATGCCCATGAATTCTTTAAATATTTGTAATCATGCCTTTGATAGAAAAAAAACGCATGGTTTGCTTTAATATAGTTTCTTCTACACAACCAACATCATTATATTACTGTAGAAGAGAAATAAAATATATTTTCAACTGAGACACATAGTGCTAACAATTTAAAAGTATCTGGGGACATTAACTGTATTTTGGATAAAAAATTTAAATAATTACATAAATTTAAGCAAATGTTTGCTACAACTTAAATATTCTTTGTCTACTGCCAAAGTGTAATTGTAAATGACATATCTATACTTCTCTGAAAGACAGGAGTCCACTATGGTGGCAATAGTAGAAATACATCGTTTACTTCTGAAAATGTAATCCCTTCAGAGGAGTAGCAAAATGTTCATGCCTATGCCTGTAGTCTTGTTTCTATGAACCAAATTTATATCAGTATATTATTTTAACTCAACCACACACCCTGCATATAAAGGATCACACCCAATTGTATGCCAGTGGTTACATTCAAAGTCACAGTAGACTCTAAATTAAGGTTGATTATAGCCTGATAGACAACACATAATCCATTCCAGATTATATATTTCAAAACAATAAAGATGCATTTTCTTAGGAAATGGTGTGCATTAGTGATTCTTTCAAAATACACAAACATAAATAACTACTAATTCTGTTTTAAAGATATAGAGACACATATTCTGTGCATATTCTTCACAGCATTAACTGTGATCTCCAAGTTGCAGAAAGCATACTTCCTTCCTTTATGACTAGCAGCTAAATTATAATATTATCATTTTCATTGCAGACATCTGACATTTATAGGGGTTGTAAAAACAAATTACATAATTTTTCTGCTTTAAAAAAGACAAACTCACTATAAAACCCTATGTTCTCTGCTTTCAAAGCAGGATAGTTTCTGTTTCCAAGTGTGAATAAAATGAAAGATCACAAGCTTTGTAAATCAAATTTTTAGAAATCATGCACACCATGTTTCTGTGCCTTAGTTTCTTTTCTCTTGTTGAGACAGAACACCACGTGACGTGGATCACATGGCAACCATTGCTGCTTGACAACGTTCTAGCATTTCAGCATTGCAGACCACACTTCTCTAGCACCTCTTTACTTTTATTTTTAATGATTCTCACTATTAATGCTTTTCTTTTTGGGAAATTTTGTATGGGCTTTGGTAAAGGATTAAAAGTGTACAGGGTAGCTTCTTTAAACCAAATAATTCTTTGGAAAAAATCCCCCCCCACACACAACTACAGTACTAGAAATTCCATTGTGTCCTTCTAATTACACCAAGAACAGGAATGTTAGAGGTTTACTAGACACACCTGATCCCAAATATGAATGCCTACAATTCAGATCCAGAGCCTGAGGCCATTAAAAGCAAAAGTTCAGTTAATAAATGCAGAAAAATCAGAATGGTATGGTATAATGGGAAAAGAATAAGACATCAGTACCTTACCCGTTGGGAGCTTTATGAGGAGAACAGGCCCATATAGTAAGACTAAGAAATTGTAGTATAATACCTGCTCCCCAGAAATCTTTTCCAAGGTCAGGTATTTGGATAAGGGATTCCAGCCATTCCCTGGGAGGCTTGAGGAAATTTCCTGCTTGATAAAGCAGTCATTCTTTTTATCATTGGCAAGAGGGTTTTATAGCCCTTTCATTAACATAAGACTGGTGCCTATTGTCAAGGTCAAGGCTAGCTTCCTCAGCTCCTGATCTCAAACCACATCCCAGCTCCTATGTCCCTTGTTCTCCATTTTAATCGTATGTGCAAATATGCAGCATAAAAGGTGTAATCTTTTCTCAATTAAGTAGCTGATTCACTCTCAGTTAGTGTCCACCCCCTCCTCCATCCCACACTTCCTCTTTGGGACCTGCAGAAGCAGGTCTCCAGCAACCATGACTAAAGCAACTTAAAAAAGAAAGCTTTAATTGGACTTACTGTTTCAAAACGTTAGAATCCATGATGGCTGAACAAGAAACAGATGATGACTCCCATCTTGAGTCTGAGGCAGAGGCAGAACTGGTAATCACACAAGAATTTTGAATCCTCAAAGACTGTTCCCAGGGACATACCTCCTCCCACAAGGCCACAGCACCTAATACTTAGACTGGGAGAGTCCATGTTAGGCTGTTGCAAAATCTCTGCCACCAAAGAAATTAGTTCATTACTATTCAATTTAGCCTTAGGCAAATTCCTAGGACAAAGGTAAAAAGCAAATGTATAAAGTATTACAAGAAAATATTTTATTATATACAAATTGTTGGTATTAGTCTCCTCTGAAACCTCTTGAGCTGACCCTCGGTAGTCTACATTTCTCTCAGCACTACTGTCTTCTAAGGTCCTACTAGGATGGCCCGTTAAGCTTTACTTACAACATTCAACCATTTTCCTGGTTCAAAAGTTGTCCATAGCCGGGCAGTGGTGGCACACGCCTTTAATCCCAGCACCCGGGAGGCAGAGGCAGGCGGATCTCTGTGAGTTCAAGGCCAGCCTGGGCTACCAAGTAGTTCCAGGAAAGGCGCAAAGCTACACAGAGAAACCCTGTCTCGAAAAACCAAAAAAAAAAAATTGTCCATAATCCTCCAAACAATGTATGTAGTCTCTCACGGTAATACTCCATTCTCTGATAACAACATCTGCCTTAATTACTTTTCTATTGCCATGACAAAACACCATGACCAAAGCAACTTACAAGAGACAGCATTTAAGCTTAATTCTTGTAGTTTTTTACTTAAAAAAATCCTGGTTTGTTTGCTTTTTTATTTGTTGTTTGTGTTCTAAAGAGAAAGAAAGAAGTTATCGAGTTGGAGGGGAGGGCAATTGGGAGGATCTCAGATGAAATAAAGGAGGGAAAGCCATGAACGGAATATATTCTATAAATTTTCCATAAAAAAATTAAAAAATAAAATAAAGCACTTACTATAAAAGTTATAGAAATAAAAACATTTTAGTTTTTTTCTTTTTTTTAATTAATTTATTTTACATCTTGACTGTACCTCCCCTCCACCTGCCCCCCTTATTCATCTATCCTCTGTATCCACTCAGAAAGAGGCAGGACTCCCATTGGCATTAGCAAATATAGCATATCAAACTGCTGTAAGACCAAGCACCGCCCCCATATTCAGGCTGAGCCAGGCAATCCAGCAAGGAGAATGGGTTCCCAGTAGATCATCCACTATGATCAAGTGGGCGTCATCTCAGAGATGAAGGGATGGTTCAACATATGAAAATCTGTCAGCATCTAGTTTTTAAATGCCACTGAGAATATAATATTATTTAATTGCATAACAAATAATCTTCATAAAAATAAGTCATTGGCAACTTAAATTGAGTAAATCCAAACATCTTTTGTTTACACAAATCTGATGTTTTGGTTTTTTTTTCAGACTATTCTCTCAAAGGAGACTCATTTTTCTAGTATAACTTTTGAAGCCTAGAAGTATTTTCTAAATTCTTCAAATTTATCTGTCCTTACTCTCTATCAGAGTTCCTTTGTGTCCTTTCTGACATATAAAATATTTATGTATTAATTAACAACTGCCTTAGAAATGACTGGGGTGCTCAGTCCAGGTGCTGGGAGGAGACAAGGAGGGAGAACCCCAGTTGTTAACAAAAATGTATGATTGCAGCTTCAGGTCGGGAGAGATGGCATCAACACATGGTACCCCTCGTTGACAGCATTGTAGATAATGTAGACCAGGCACGTGATTAAGTGACCTTTAAGCTGATTGGCCTGACAGGACATCCACCCTCCAAGCCTTGTGGTTTTATGCTTTAAAAGAGCTTGCTGATTCCTAACAAACAAGTTTCTGCTTGACACAACTCCCTGCAGCATCTGATTGTCTTCAGAAAGGGAACCTGGAGAATGGGCAGGCAGCACGCACTTAACTTTCCTCGATTCCAGGTCATCCCTTCTCGGGAGATCTAAGTTCTCAGTGGGCCTGGCCTCCACAGCTAGTGCCCAACGTGGGGCTTGATAGTATGTTTGGCCAAATCCAAGTGGTCTTCCAGGGTAAGTGAGACCCTCAGTATGGGTAATGCAAACTCACAAAAGAAAGAGCCAGCCCTCAAGGCCCTGAGCTACATACTCAGGTCCGGGGGCTTGATTGTTCTCCTATCACCCTGAGTACCCAGTGCTAATCTCTTTTCTTGGAGCACTTGGGATAGGGTGGAAAGATTGGCTAGAGAGAGGGAAAAACATTTTGAAATAGAACCAACATTGGGGTTTTATCCCACCATCACTGCCCTTAAGGTGGAGTTCCATCCAGATTCCCTGCCCCCTCCTCTAAGTTACAAGGAGGGAGGGGAAAAGGGAGAATGGGCTAAGTTTGAAGAGAAGCATGTGGATGGTGTGGAAGCGAGCATGGTAGAGGTTAAAGCGGAAATAAATGTTTCTCCCTCTGTGCCTTGTGAGCCGTGCACCCTTAAGGAGTGAGCCCTCCCTTCTGTCATATGCCCCTGAGACAGGAATGACCCTCACCATATATGGCCTGTAGGAGGGACTTACGTGACTGTGACCTCTATGGCAAGCCATTGAGCAGAGACCAAGGGAAGGGAGATCCCTCATATGCAGAAGCACATGCCGCAAAGGTGGAAAAAAAGGGGAAGCCAGGAACAGGGCCATGGGAGTAGATGCTGACTCCTCAGGCATTCCTCATTAACCTGGCCCCAGGCCCTAATCAGCCACAGGAATGTTACCCATGGGAGGCCAAGGACCTCAATGAGCTCAGCAGAGCAGTAGCAGAGGAAGGAACAAACTCCCCCTGAGCCCAGATGCTCTTGCAGGATATTGGTTATAATCCCTGTGTCCTTAAGGATTGGATGGATCTAGCTAAAGCTGTCCTCTCCAGTACTCAGTTTACAGGGACAGGTGGTAGCTTTTCTATGGGGCTTCAGCAGGTCACAGTCCAGGGCCCGTACCGGGATCAGGTTTGACAGGCAGGACTTGCAGCCTGGGCCAGGCCTGGGTCAGGCAGAAGCCCAGTGAGACCTTGCCAGAGTTTATAGACAGGGTCCAGCAGAGCTTTAATCGCAAGCTCCTGGCTGGACCTCTTCACGAAGATTTTGTTCTGGGATGGGATGAACTCAGAGCACCCACCGTGCTGCCTGTGCAGGGCTGAAAGAGGCCTTCATGAGCCAGTGGGAAGTTGCCTCCTCAGACTTGGGCATACAACATCAGCAGACACAGATGCTAACCATGGCATTACAATCCCAGATGGCCACTCTAACCGAGGCCTTCTCCAGGACCCTGGCAGCCCAGGGACAGGGAGCTGAGAAATCTATAACTTGAGGGGCCTGCTTTAGATGTGACTAGGAGGGGCACTTTAAGTGGGAATGTCCTTTACTGCAGGCCCCCCCTCCCCGTTGGCCAACAGAAAGTCCCAGGTCAACCAGGGGGAAGCAAACTCCCCACCACCCCATGCCCCAGATGTAGGAAAGGATATCATTGGAAAAAGGACTGTAGGTCAAAATTTGATGTAGATGTAAAACCTTTAAACTAGAACAGGAGCATCCTCTAGCCCCATCAGCCAAAGGAAGAATCCCCCTTTGGGGGTGCAGACTCCATCCTCAGGACCAGCCCAGACTAACTGGACAGTGCTTTTAATCCCAGGTCACTGCCCCAAGATGAGCATTGTCATAGATGGAAAAAGGTTCCACTTTCTGGTGGACACAGGAGCTGACAGGACGGTAATCTGCCAGGAAGAGGTGCCCCCTCATTGGGATTTAACACCTGAGACCCAGATACTAGGAATGGGAGAAAATACCCAATCTTTAGAGATGGCTAAGCTCCTTAAGTGGGTTAGCCCTGATGAGGAACAGGGGAAGATAGGAACCCTGGTGGCAGACAATTACACCACCAACCTCCTGGGACAGGACCTGCTCTCCTAGATGGAGGAGGTGATCACCATTGATCATTTAGCCTTCTATGATGACACTGAGGAGAAGAGATATGGCCTTACCAAAAGATGAGGAATAGAGTTACAGGAGGGGCAGGACCTCCCCACTTACAGGGGGCTGACCCCAAGAGGCCCTCTCGGATTTACTCCCAATCCTAGAGGCCACTGCCCCCCAGGTACTTAGGTGGAAACCAGGTAGCCCAGCATGGGTGGAGCAGTGGCCACTTGTTAGACCTAAGTTTGAGGTGCTTCATACCCTGGTTAAGGAACAATTGGATCTTGGACATGTACGCCCTTCCATGAGTCCTTGGAATACACTTGTTTTTGTCATTAAAAAGGCTTCTGGGACCTGGCCTATGCTGCAGGACCTAAGAAAAGCAAATTAGAGGATGGAATTGGTGGGTACCCCCTTAAGGGGTTTGCCCTGGGTCCCAGCCATACCTGCTGAGTACACCCTGGTTGTAATTGATGTTAAGAACTGTTTCTTCTCTATTCCCCTCCATCCAGATGATTGTTCTAAATTTGCCTTCTCCATTCCTTCTCTCAATTTTTCCCGACCTGATCAGAGATTTGAATGGATTGTTTTGCCTCAGGGAATGGCTAATAGCCCAGCTTTCTGTCAACAATACCTAGCCACCCTTTTGGGGCCCTTGTGAAAAAAGGGATAGGTCATTTGCCTATGGTTATATGGATGATATTATTTTGGGACATAGGGACCCCTCTCACTTACAGGGTCTATCATGCCAGGTGCTAGAACAACTGCAGAGAGGGGGATTCACAGTAGCCCCCAATAAAGTTCAGAGGGTGGCACCTTTAAGATTCTTGGTGCAGAGCCTACTCTGACCCAGGCATGCCCACTTAAGCCCAAGTTGGACATTCCTACATCCCTGACTTTGACTCATCTACAAAGTATTCTGGGAGAAATCAACTGGTTACTGCCCTGGATTCCCATTTCCAAGGAGGACCTTGTACCCTTATTATCCTTGCTAAAAGGCAAAAAAAACCTCAGGATATCATTGTCCTCACACCTGAACACCGGGCCATTCTCCTGTAGGTTCAGGAGACCCTTGATAAGGTCTCTCTGAGGAGGTATTCTGTTGATTTTCCCATCTCCCTCTGATTATTCACAAGTGCCACCCTAATTTCAGTGATATTGGTAGAAGAGGGAGGGCTTATAGAATGGGTCCACACCTCTCTGGGGGTTGCACCCCAAGTGTACTCTCAGGCTAATCAGCTCTCAGAAGCTATAATCAGAGGTAGAACACAAGCCCAGAGACACTTTGGAACTGACCCTCAATCTATTTTTTTCCCATTTCAGATGGCTGATGTGGAATGGCTTTCTAGAGCTAACACCTGGCTCACCCTCTCCCTTGAGGAGTTCTTAGGGTCCCTTAGCTGCCATTATGGGCCTTCCCTATGGACACACTCTGGCGGCTCCCACTAAAACTTCTCAGCTGTTCCCATCAGAACTCATCTCAGGTGCCCTTCATGTATTCATGGATGGAGGCTGAGCAGGCTTGGCCTTTGCTGTCTTCTGAGATGATCATGACTCCACAGACCTACAGGAGTTCTGACCCTGCCAGGGATCAGCACAATATAAAGAAATGTTGGCAGTTGTCATGGCCCTTCAAAACGTTCAGGGGCCTTTCAATCTATATTCTGAAGCCTATATATGATAAATTTGCTACCACATTTGCCCCAGGTGCACATTTGCCTGGATGCAAACCCTATCTCTCCATTAATAATGACCCTCAGGGGGTGGCTGGAGGGGAAGGAGCATCGCATTTATGTGTCTCATATGAGAGGACACTCCAAGCTTCTGGGGTTTTTGGCTAGAGGAAATAGTTGGGTTGATGAGTTGGCCTTTGGGGCCCAAATGCTTACATTACAGGAAGCCACTAGCCTACATGGCCTGACCTAACCTTAATTGGAGGCGCTTACAGCATAAGTTCCCTCACACACCTGTCAAAGATCTCAAGAAAATAGTACCTACCTGCAAGGCCTGCCAACACTTTCTCAAAGCCTCCTCTACAGACACTAGGGCTCAACTAACCCTAGAGGGCTGAAGCCAAGTGTCCTTTGGCAAACTGATGTTACTCATTTATCACCCTTTGATAAACTTAAGTACATTTTTGTTTCAATAGATACCTTTCCAGGGGCCTGTTGGGCCACAGCCCACACGGGAGAAAAAACTAAACACGCACATTCCCATTTCCTTCAATGTTTTGCTACCCTGGGTCTGCCATCACAAATTAAAACAGATAATGGACCTTGTTCACCAGCAAGGCCATGACAGAGTTTTTGAGCAATGGCATATAAAACATACCACAGGAATTCCCTACAACCCTCAAGGGCAGGCAATCATTGAAAGAAAACAACAATGCCTTAAACAACAGCTTTTAAAACAAAAAGGGGAGTAACCCCCCATATTCAATTACATCAGACCTTATTTACTATTAATATTTTAAATCTTCCCAAAGAAGCCAGTGAAACCAGGTTTCAAAAACCTGGGGGTCAGTTAAACCCCAAATCCCAAATTCAAGTGCAATGAAAGGATCATTTAACATTCCAATGAAGAGGACTGGATCCCTTGCTTACTATGGGATGCGGAGGTATGGTTGTATCTTCCCCATAGGGGAGATGGCCCCAATCTGGCTCCCAGCCGAAAATCTAAAATTACTTCCTATCCCCCCACAGGAAGATGCCCAAAGCCAGACTGACCAACAAGGAGGAAAAAATGCCTGTGGTTGTCTCAAGTCCATCTTAAAGTAATACACATCTAGATGTGTATAAGAGACAGCTTGTAGATAAGGGGTGCCCCTGGTAAAACTCCTGCTGATGACTCTGGCGCTCCTCCAGACAAAGAACATGGCCCCGAGAAACCCTCACCAACCTCAAAAGGTAACCTGGGCAGTGATCAGCACTTGCAATGGAGAGATCCTCAACAGCACCATACATGAGGCCATCCCTGGAGCCTGGCGGCCTACCTCTGCGATCTAACAAGAGGCTCCTGAGATATTGGAGACTGGACATGTTCCTGACCCCCAGAGTCTGAGATGCTCCAATATATCATGTGGGGGCATGAATGACCATGATTGTGCTCAATGGGAGTGTAAACCAACTGGGACAGGTAACTGGATAAGACAAAGGGAAACACCAAGGTCCAATGGGTACCCCAGACTCATCTGCCACGTTGTTAGGTCCAATTTCCTTGTTGGGCCCAATAGTCCTAACAGCCCATGGCTCTCTGCTTATGATAGGCTCAACCCTGAGGATTCCCCCTGAATGTAAGGCGAACCTAAACCAAGGTGCCATAGGCAAACCTCATAACAGGTGCCTTATGCCCGAACCTAAAACAGGGTGGGCATAAAACAGAAAAGTGGGACTCTGTGGGTGCCTACAGAGCCATGTGCCAGTAAAGGCACATGGAGGAGGCAAGGAGGGAGGAACCCCAGTTGTTTACAAAAGAATATGATTGGAGCTTCAGGTCGGGAGAGATGACATCAGCACATGAAGCCCCTTGTGGACAGCATTGTAGATAATGTAGACCAGGCATGTGATTGGGTGACCTTTAAGCTGATTGGTCCCATGGGACATCCACCCCCCCCCACCCCCAGCCTTGTGGTTTTATGCTTTAAAAAAGCTTGCTGTTTCCTAATAAATGAGTTCCTGCTTGACATGACTCCCTGCCACGTCTGATTGTCTCCGGAAAGGGAGACTGAACAACAGGCAGGCAGCACTCATTTACCTTTCCTTGGTTCCAGGTCGTCCCTTTCCCAGAGACCTAAGTTCTCGGTGGGGCTGGCCCCCACGTGGTGGCATACACCCTTAATCCCAGCACTTGAGATTTCATGCCTTTGCTTGGGAAGGACACACGCCTTTAATCCCAGGAAGTGCTGGCAGGAAGCAGAAAGGTATATAAAGCTTAAGGATCAGAAACTAGAGGCTTTTAGCAGCAGTTCAGCTGAGATCCATTCGAGTGAGGACTCTGAGGCTTTCAGTCTGAGGAAACAAGATCAGCTGAGGAGTTGGCGAGGTGAAGTTGGTTGTGGCTTGTTCTGTCTCTTTGATCTTTCAATTTGCATGTCAATATCTGACACCAGGTTTGTTTGTTTTTTATTAATAAGAGCTTTTAAGATTCGTGTTATATAAAATAGGCAGTTGTGTGCAGGAATATATAAAATATCAACAAAAATAGTGAATTGTTAAATGAATGTTGAAAGGAAAATTTGTACAAAAGCTTGAGAAAAAATAAAACTACAATCTTAGACCTATGCTAGAACCAATCTCAGATAAATTTACATCTCAAATGTTAAAAATAATTTGTGACAATGAAGGAACATAAAATTTCAGAGTATAAAAGATCTTACTACATTTAAAACTAAACATGAGAAACAATGAGGAAATGTGAATCATTGTCCTTAGTCAGCTATACTTTTACAGGGTCAAAATCTAAGAGTAAATGAGGCAGAAACAAAACAGATAACAACAGCCACACAGCTGTGAAGCACTGTCTGACACAGGTGTCACAGAACTCAGTCTCTACTAAATATAGTAGAACTCAGCTCTANAAAGTCTTGTAGAAGTCAATAAAAGGCCGTTCACAGATAAAGGAAACACATAAAAATAATAAAAAGAAATGTATTTCCAACATGAGTGATTTAGGATCCCCAAACACTTACATATACCAGATAAAATATAAGTTGTATATCATAAACTATTATTAAATAGCTCTAAATTTTTAAGAAAATAAGAAAAATTCAAAAAAATGATTTAGTCAATAGAGGTATTTAGTTGAAGTACTTGTGATGGTTAACACCTCAGACAGGACTAGAATCACCTAGGGTAAAGTCTCTAGGAAGATGGCTGAGAGATTGTCTGAATTAGGATTAGTTGAGGTGGGAGAACAGCCTGGATTTGATAGCAGTTGCCTGGGTTTGAGTCCTGAACTGCCCAGAGAGGGCAGCTAAAACAAGCACTCAATCCTTCCTTCCTTAAATTTCTTTTACCCAGGACTCTATCACAAGACAAGTAGTTTATATAGCTAACAAACTTTATAGAAAGAAAATTATCCAAGTCAGGAATCTAGAGAAATAAAAATGAAGATATCTGATTTGCAATGCTCTGATTCAAAGGTCAGATGGGAAAAAAGAACCTAATCTTGGACAATGGAGGGGAATGATTACCAAGAGCCTCCTGCCACACTGTTCAAGCGGACACTCTGTGTCCATGCTTGCTACCGGGCAGTCTGATATATATTCTATTAGCACCTTCCATGTATGGCTTTGGAGCTCTTCAAATAAGCTCATTGAAACCCATGATTGAGAGATATGATGTTGTTTAATTTTTATTTTAAAGTTATACATGGCAAAGTCCTATTCAAGAAAAGGCTACAAAAGAAAAACAAAGCAACTTTCTCAAATGAAATGAATCTAATATAAAAACCTAAATATATATAACATAATACTGAGTAGAAAAGGGGAAATGAATATTAGACATGAATTATTTATAGTTACAGAAATCTTAAATCTCTGCATTAAATTGCAAATCTGTTTGACATTAAAGACCTAAGCTATTCAATGTTTGTTAGTATGTATATGTGTGTGATTAAACTCAAAACATCCCGTTAATTGATATAGTCAGGACAAGGGTAGATATCAATCAAGCCTAAAGTAGTAATACTTAATAATCAGAGTTGATTTCAATCATTTACAAATAAAGGATCTAAGTAGAATTCAAATGTTAAAATGTAATATAGAAAAAATAATAACCTGAATATCTGAAAAATGATACTGAAAGTAAAAGAGAAATACAGTTTTTAAAAGACAGAGAAGACAGAAGGCATGTATTGAAATATATATTCAGTTATATCAAATGTTAGTGTCATGATCCAATTACAAGTCAGAGACTGTAAGAATGGGTTAAAAGCCAAATCCTACTCTGTGCATCTGTGAAATTCATATTTCAATACAAGAATTCAAAACTACGGAGAAAGTAAGCTGATTGTTTTTTACTCTTTACTCTTTGAGAGGCCCACCACTCAGCACCTAAATAAATACACATGGAGACTTATTACTTATAAATGCCCAGCCTTAGCTTGGCTCATTTCTAGCCATCTTTTCTTATCTTAAATTATCCCATCTACTTTTGCCTTTGGACTTTTTCCTTTTCTTACTTCTGTAATTTTACTTTCACTCTTACTCTATGGCTGGCTTTGTGGCTAGGTGGGTGGCCCCTTCTTTTCTTGCTCCTTGATTTCTCATCCCAGATTTCTCCTACTTATTCTCTATGCCTGCCAGACCTGCCTATCCTTTCACCTGCCTTGATATTGGCCATTCAGCTCTTTATTAGACCATTAGGTATTTTAGACAGACAAAGTAACACAGCTTCCCAGAGTTAAACAAATACAACAGAAAAGAATGCAACACATCTTTGCATCATTAAACAAATGTTCCACAGCATAATCAAATATAACACATCTTAAATTAATATTCTACAACAGCATACATCTGTAATGCTAGTGCTTGTGAATTAAAGGTAGGGATCATGATGTCAAGATTAATTATCAGCTACATAGCAAGTGAGAGGCTATTATGACCCATGACACATTGCCTCAAAAGAAAACCCTAAACATAAAGATGCAGAAGCATATTCAGAAAAACAGCAACTAAAACAGGAAGTAGGTATATTGGTATAACACAGAACACATTTTAAGAACTATTTGACATAAGTTGGCACTTTATGTAAACAATTCCAAATGAACTGTTAAAACTATTCTGAATAATATCAAAACTCAAGAGCTCACATTCATAAAAATATCCGTATCTAGAGAGAAACAGAAATTAATGAATCTGTGATAAGTGGCTATTTCAAAACACTGATTACAAATCAGTAAGCATAAAGATTATTTCAATGGTACCATTGGGAATCATAATTTAAAGAACATATGGAGAACTGTGCTAGGAAAATTAAGAAATATCATAAACAATTTATGCCTTGATCTTACATCTCACATAGTTTCAACAATGGTTATTTATAGATTATATAACATCGGACCAAATTACATTTGACATATAAATCAATGACTAAAAGACAAATAACATTTTCAAAGGCAAAAAATCTTCCCCATTGATTGGTCATAAATGTGAAGTATATAACTTTAACAGGTTTGAAAGTGAAATATGAATTACAATTTATTCAGTAGCAGACATATTTCTTTAAAAGAACTAAAATTTGAAAATAATGGAACACAATGCTGACAAATTTTATTACACTAAAAATGAGAAATTCTGCTTATCAAAATAAAGATTCAAAGTATTTGTTACACAAAATATAACAAAACAGTTTTAATATAAAATATAGAAATGTTTATAAATAACCAAGTAAAATGTATATAACACAACAGAAAAAAGTTTATGCTATATAAACTTTGAAAAGAAGTTTCTCAGAAGTGAAATTAAATGTTCAATAACTAAGAAGGAAAGTTTCCTTAAAGACTAAGAACTCCAATTTAGAAAAGGATATTAGCAATGATCACAGTCACAAATGCAGACATAGAAGCTATACACAGACACACACACACACATGAGGGGGTAGATTTGAAAATAAACTTTGCATTTCTCTAGTAACATGCAAATAAACTAGAAAAAATTACTGTAAAATGATGGTAAACATGCCCTGATTAAGTGTTTTTGTTATAATATTCATGATTGAGTTCAATGATGTTGAAAGTAAATTATACATAACTCAAGAGCAAAGGTCACTAATGAAAATGACATTAATAAAAAGATAAGAAAAACTACACATGTGATTTGATTAAAGGTCACCTATAATCATTTGAGTTTTACCATCAATATAAAATGAACTATGCACCAATTACTTGAGTCATATTTAATTCAATTATCAACAGATTCATTATCATTTGTTTAAAGACCAACTATACTATGACAAACAGGAAAGTGTTTCTTAATGATGTACTTTGAATAAGACAGATTTGCATTGTACCATGGAAGTATGTTCTTTTGAGTTCAATTATTATTAAACAGGGGCATTTTAATCAGTAATTCTGTTTTATAAAAAGACTTTCCAAACCATGCAAAGAGATGATAATTTAATAACAACAACTTTGCAAGTATTAAATTTTTTTCCTAAATCTAGGTGGGCTTTGAAACAATAAACAACAAAAAATACCATTATGAGGATGCCTTAACAGAAGAGCCATGTTTATACAACTTCAGTGTTGAGTCTATAAATTCTTTCAAAATTATACAGAACCTGTCCAAATAAAATATCTCTGTGCAATTAGAATGCTGTTTAGAATTTCTAATGCTATGAGAAAGATTAGGTTTCTGTCAAATTTCTAACATTCTAGAATCTGAATATTCTGGCATTAAAAAAAATAAGCCTATACATACATAGATGCAGATTCTCAAGAAGCATGCAATTTAATTAATTTCAGGAATATTTTAGGTGACTCTTTGCCTTTTATCTAAATATATCTTCATCTTTGGAACTTCAGTACCATTTTTCTGATATGCCACTTGTAGCTGCACTTAATTTGTTCCAATTATATACTGCATATGTGCCAAACAGGTGTTGAACCACCTGACACTTATTTCCCCTGCACTTGACATCTTTATTTGCAAATGGCCACTGCCCAGCTTCCTCATTTTGATTTATAATCAGGGAAGAAAAATTTTTAGTGATGTGAATTTACAGCTCTGATCAGTGAAACTGTTGCTAAAGATTTGAGACAACTTCTTTCCTTTTCCTATGACAGAAAAGTGAATTTGTGATCATTCAGTGGTTAGCAGAGTTCTTCAAGACAGCTCACTTGTAACAGTTTAGATGCCAGTAACTAACCCATTTGTGCTGTAGTGTCTACAGAAGTGATACAATCAATACTCCCTCCTCAAAGAAGTGTGCCATAATGAAAGGATTTCAGCCTTTTTAAAATATGTCTCTCTCTCCTACCACCCCCCCCCGTGTGTGTGTGTGTGTGTGTGTGTAAACAAGCATGCACACATGTGCCAACAGAGGGCAGAAAGGGGCTTCACAGCCCTTGTGCCTGAGCTACAGGTATTTGTGACCCAACTAAGTGCCAGGATACAAATCCAGATTTTTCTGATGAAGTCATATGCACCCTTAACTCCTGAGCACCCAGCCTGTTTTTAATTATCTTCATGTTTTCAAAAAATTCTGTCTACAAATTACTCTAGAAACTCCTTTCTCTTATCATGCCAACATCCTCATCCCCAAGAATTTCCTCTACATGCTTTAGTTTTTGTGTAGCTCTTTCCTCTATCTGACCACAGAGTCTCAGCATTTCAGAGCTTAATTTTAGAGCACCATTACCTATCTATCTATCTATCTATCTATCTATCTATCTATCTATCTATCTATTTATTATGGAGAATCTAGAATACTTCCAGATACCTGGAGAGTAAGTTGTTTAAAAATGTTGATAAGACTTACTTTGAGATCTTCTCACAATCTTGTTGGATTTTATTTTTACAGGGTAATGAAATATAATTTCATAGTAATCCTGTTTTTCTCTTTGCGTTACATAGTTGTAGACTACCTGCCTGTATAATATTATTACTTTGATATTTAATAGACAATTCACTTTATATTGTCAAATTCACATTTCAAAATCAAGCAAAAAATACATATAGAACAAAAAAATCAATCTGAATAATAGTTCAGTGAGTAAAGCTTGCCTCAGTGGCACAAGAACCTAAAATAGACTCTACTGTACATACTGTTATTTATTTGTAATCCCAGCACTGTGGAAGTAAAGACAGATTTCCCTGGCACTTGCTGGCCAGCCAGCATAGCTTAAAAAGCAAGTTCCAAGCAAGGTAGAGAGAGATCTTGTCTCATAAAATAACCAGAAAACTAACTTAGTATTGTGAAGGACTTTTCCTTGATTTGGTATCTTCTGAGAAACTACATAGAGCTCAGAATGTTACAAAGGTGAAGTGAAACATTCCATCCTACTGAAGTACTTATTAAACTCCAGAAGTAAATGTGGGAGACTAGCTCCCACACTTATTTACCCCATGGACTCTTGAGGAATGGGGGATAAGAGACTTAGATAGATATAGAAGGGAGAGAAACAGACAGAAATGCAGGATAGCCTTGGGTGGGTCTGGATCCTTATCCACCAGCCCAGAACTTTATTCCAAAGGGCTTTTTATAACAATGCCAAGGGGAGGGGCAAAGGACCTCCCCCTTGCTAGATGCAGCCAAGCATAGACCCTACAAACACCTGGTAGTCAGGCCGGTGGTCCAATCACCCTCTTATGCAGTCCTGCTGGATAAAGCCACTAGGAAACCTAGGTGGGCTCCAACAAGTAAACAAAAGCCTCAGGAATTCCATGAAACTGACCAGCACTAGTTAGGAATTTATAAACCGTGAGGAATGCTGACAGACACTTTCAGGTAGGCCAAGCTGCCAATAAGAGGTTCAGATCAGTCAAGACACCTTGAATCTTAGAGAAATTTTGAGCTAGCAGAGATACTATGTCTTGTTGAGCTGCCTGCTACTAATATAGTAAGCTACATGGTTCCAGGTTTCATAACCTGTCACACATGCTGGAGTAGGCTTTTGGCAATGCTTTGAATCATTTCTACTTCTGTTGGTAATCCTTTACCCATATTCCTGTTAGTAAAACCAATAAAGAGATTGATTCACCATAGTGGGATTAGGTGCTATCATTACATTGATTTGTCATATCTGGGGTAGTAGACATTTGTTAATGTCTGCCCAGAAATAGTATCACACATCACTGAGTAACGAGAGTTGAAGCTTTCTTGTGGTTTCCATACACTTACATACACATTTACAGACTTCTATACACATCTACATACTGTTCTGTGCTGCACATGTAAACACACAGAGAAACATATACACGCAAAATTTAGGAACACAATTAATGAACTATAACAGCCTGTCTACTAACAATTTCAACTCTAAAAATTTAATTTCCAAGATAACCTATTCATGCATTCATCTATCCAATATAACAGCCCATTCATCATCATTAGCAAGTGGTAATATCCATTGTCAAGAGCAGAGAAACAGTGAATGCATGATGCTTGTCCTTGATATTTCCTACATTCATCTAGTTTATGATCCTCGGCCAACCAATGGTTCCACCCTCGGTAGGAAGGTGGTCTTCCCACCTCAATAAATATAATCAAGATATCCCCCACAGAAAAACCTACAGACTAACTTGATCGAGATAATCCCTCACTAAGAGTCCCTTCACAACTGATTCTAGATTTTTGTCAAGTTAACAAAAACTAAACATGAAACTCACACATAGGAGAAGGCTTGAATATCTAGTTGGAGTCATGCAATGGAGCATAATGCTGTCAGAAAAAAATAAAGATCTTCATCAACTGATGTAGATTATTATATCACACAGTTAAGTGAAAATGGCAGTGGTAAAGCCTATAAACTCAAGAAGGAGAGAACATCATACTTGGAAAAGAAATGATTAAATGGAAGAGTTATAAGGCAGAAGTTAAAGAGATAGTATCTTCCAAGTGGTAAGAGTAAGGTAACATAAATTGATGGTCACTGGCATGCCAACTCTGACCTACAGGACTATTGCTCTCTGTTTTCTCATCTCCCATTATTTATATTTACACATAACCTTCACATAATTTAAATAGAAACAAACAAAGCCATCCAGGAAATGATGGTAATTATTTCCTGAAATTATAAGAAATGAGAAAGAATTTGAAGATTTGTTGCTCCAACACAGGACAAATTTAGTAGAATTTGAATTTGAACTATTTATTGGAACCGAGATTCATCACTTTTCAAAATACTATGTATTACATCTTAGAAAATCCCATTATAATTTTAGCACTAGAGCAGCAGGCTTTCTTGGGCTGACAGCCCTTAAATCATGACACAGAGACTTATTATTATGAGCCTTAGCATAGGCTTGTTTCTAGCTAGCTTTTTTTTTTAACTTAAATTAACCCATTTCTATTAATCTATATGCTGCCCTGAGGCTTATTCACTTTATCTACATACTGTTCATCCTGCTTCCTTGCTTCCTCCAAGTCTGTCTGTCTGGTCTCCAGCTGGCTGGTCCCCCTTTTCTCTTTGCCTGTGAGCCTCGCCTATCGCTCCCCGGCATAGCTATTGGCCATTCAGGTTTTTATTAGACCAATCAGGTGCCTTAAGCAGGCAAAGTGAAACAGCAACACTTCTTTACATAATTAAGTGAATGCAGCATAAACAAATACAACACATCTTTATATTGTTGAACAATTATTTTTCAGCACAAACAAATGCAACAGATTTTTACATAGTTTAACAAATATTCTATTCCACAACATTCTAGCATATAGCTAATTTGTTAAACTGGCTAGCTAATAATGTTTTCTAATCCTATTTTTTCCTCTCTATAATTAAAAAAATGAAAGAAAAATAATATATGTTTATTATTTAAAATAAGGGAATGGTAAACCTCATAAGATAAAGTATAGGAATTTATGGGGAAAATGTGTTTATTCTAAAAAGTAATTAATTAGGGAAACCATTTCAAATTTGCATTTGATAAAATATTACAAAACTGAAATTTCAGTGACAATTTATTCTTGAATTTACACTTATTATACTTGTATGTTATTCATTGATAATAAACATGAATTGTACAAATAAAATTATGAAAATAAGTATCAATTGTACAAATATAATGATAAGGAGTACATAGATGAAAGAAATATTGCTTTGCTGTAAAGTTGCCTTTGTTTCTCAGAAAATACATAGGTACTGTAGCCTTTCCTTTTATTCAGTTTTATGAAAATGGTCACCAAATATCTGCATATCTGATTTCATACAATATATTCTTCTAGATTATCAAGGCCTGCCCAGTGTGTTGATTAGACCAACATTTGCTACAGAGGAGTATGCCATTGATTTTTGACCTTCTAATATCCTAAACTGTCAGAAATTTTACAAATGACCTTTCATGCTGGAACTCATTTGCCATTTTGTGGCAACTTCATATTTTCGTACCTTATGAAGGTCATATGTCTGATATAAAATTCTAAGAGAATAAGTGATTCGTTTAATAATTATAACATCTTCTAGGTTAACTGAAGCCTATTGTGCAAAATTAAGTATCTCTGGAAAGATTACAAGAACCCTGACAGCTTTCACCTTTTCTTCCCAGACACTGGAGCTATGTGAAAATGATGTGGAAAACTTTTAATGTTCAATAAAATTTAACATCAAAGGCTTCTATATGCATTTTATATAGAGAGA
>LZPO01108749.1:3743-16874 GCA_001675575.1 Neotoma lepida
GACTTTAGTCCCAGCACTTGGGAGGCAGAGGCAGGCGGATCTCTGAGTTCAAGGCCAGCCTGATCTACAGAGCGAATTCCAGGACAGCCAGAGCTACCAAACCAAACCAAACTCCCAAAACCCCACAAAGAGCCACCCCCTGACTTAAAGCTATAACAGCAAAGACTGGCAATGACACATCTACAAAGATGCAGACTACTTGGAACCCTTACGTTATGTTGGTAGGAATCAAAATGAAAATTTGTTTCAATTATCCATGCAGCATTATTCTTTTGTTTAAAAGAATTATTTTTACTTTTTATTTATTTGTGTCTGGAAACCAGGAGGACATCAGATCCCTTGGAGCTGGAGTTACGGGTGGTTGTGAGGTGCCGGACACGAGCACTGGGAACTGAAATCAGGTCCCTCTGGAGGTGCAGCAAGGGTTAATAGCCAAAAAAGTACAAAGTACCCAAATGCCCATTAAGTCATGAGTTGATATAACACGGCATACCCAACCAGATTGAAAGCAATAACCAACCAGAACAAAAACCAAAAACAAACAAACAAAACAAAAAACCTGCACTGGTATGTGCTATGATTTTGACAATACTATGCTTTAAGTCAAAGAAGCCAGAAACAAATGGTCACGTGATACATGACGTCATTTATCCTCATGTTCAGAAGAGACAGAGGCAGAAAGCAGACTATGGCTCCTTGGCACTCAGGACAGTGGAGGATCAGACAGATTTGGAAAGCAGCTAAGGGTAGGGGGCTCCTTCTGAGGGTAATGAAAGGCTCCATTGTTGTGCCGGAGCCTAGTCTACACAGCCAGTTCTAGCCAGCTATATGTACACAATGAGACTTCTCTCAAAAAGCCCTAAACCAGTTGGGCAGTGGTGACGAATGCCTTTAATCCCAGCACTCTGGAGGCAGAGGCAGGTGGATCTTTGTAAACTCGAGGCCAGCCTGGGCTACCGAGTGAGTTCCAGGAAAGGCACCAAAGCTACACAGAGAAACCCTGTCTCGAAAAACCAACAAGCCACTCCCCCCTAAAAAAAAAAACAACAAACAAAAAAAACTAAACAAAAACATTTCTTTCCATGACAAATATGTAACNCACTTACTTATTCAGATTCATTTTCCCAAGTTTCATGATTGTTTTCTACTGACTTGTGTTGCTCCTGCTAGATATAGTCATGTACCGCCCTAATGATGTCACGGCCAACCATATACTACAGGAATGACAGTGGTCCCGAGATGTTCCCATTGTCATCCCAGTGTCAGAGCTGTTCTAACGTGGTTAATGTGTTACTTATGTTTTGAGGTAATGCTGGTATAAAAACTGAATCTGTGTGACCAGATGTATAGAAAGTATAGCACATGCAATTTTATATACACTATAGACGTAATATAAACATAAGTAACTGTTTATGTACTTTTTTTGTTAGGGTATTCCTGTGGTACTTTAAAAAGTTGTATAAAACAGTCTGCTGAATTCTGCCCACAGCAACCTTGCACATCTGCAACTCTCATTCCTATGGTAAAATTGTCTAATGATGAACTTCTCAGAACATAACCTAAGCACTCAAGCAATGGACGACTATAATCCATGGTTGACACATGGTTTAGTTGACACAATGCTAGAATTTTTAAAAAGTTGAGTCTAATACTTCTGTTTTAATTTCCTTTCCCAGCCCAGAGCCTCACACACACTAAAAAGTACTCAATCTACCATTGAGATGCACCCCAGCCAATATTTCTTAATGTCTCATTAAGTTGGAACACACATTTAAAGTGACTTTTGTTACTATTTAGGTCTAGTTCAGTACTTGCAAACTCTCCTGGATTTTCCATCCACAGATGATACCATTTCTCTTCCTTCATAATCTACTCTGTGTGCCCAACAGAGCACTCACACTCGGCACGCTCCAGAGCAGCCTTTGGTTTNATAGGAGACCCTCTTCTTAGTTAAATCCTACCTCAAAACAATGAAGCACGTAGTCCAGGCTGGCCTACAACTTGATGGAGATGTTTCTGCCTAACCTTCCCAAGTGCTCAGATTACCACCCCAGCTATGAGACTTTGGAGAGGGTTTTAGTAGCCTGCCTTTGTCAAGGAAGTGCTTTTCTTTTTAAAAGCATTTATCCCTATTCCCTTTTATTGTGACAGGAGTAGTATGTAAATGTGTGCACCTGGAGGCCTGAAGACATGTTCAGATCCCGCAGAGCTACTTACAGGTGTCTGTGACTCCTGAGTCTGTAACACGGATGCCACAATCTGAACTCTGGTCCTCCTAATTTTGAGCAAAGACTTTTAATGGAGCCATCCTTCTAGTCCTAGGAAGCTCTTTCTAGTTACAATGTAGTCTTCACCTGCAGNGACCCCTCATTATCACCTACTGGCTTATTACTGTGATAAATACCAGTAATTTTCTGTTATTTTTGCATTCATAACATAAGTTCCATTTGCTCAAAGTTTTAGAGTTCAGATTAGTGTTTTTTAGATGGGAGTCTCATGCCGCCAAGGTTGGCCTCAAAACTGCTCTGTAACAGACGATCCTCCTGCCTCCACCTCCCAACATGGACCTCATGTTCCATATTTATAGTGTTGCAGATTGAACCCAGGACTCTGTATGCTAGGCAAGCACTCTACCAATTGAGCTACATTCCCAGTTCTGTATGTTTTCAAGAGTAAAAGCCTGATTCTTGGGGTTCGATCTGCAGCTCAGTGGTAAAACAAGTGCTTACCGTGATTATGGTCCTCAGCATCCTCCAATCCTGGAGTTTTCAGTCACAGAAACAACCAACTCCTACTCTGTTTAAACCTCTACTGTTGTAGTTGACAAACTAACTACTAGTTAACACTACACTACTGGAACAGGCAACTTCTCTTCTAGACACTTAGGAAAATAANCATAGTCTGTCCAGACAACAGCACACTAATCTTTAATAATAATCATTTTTAACTCAAGTGTGTTTGATATGAGTGAAAACGCCAGGTCACAAAACCACGTGATCATCTGTTTAATAAAAAGACTTAACAAAACCATTACTGAGGATGCTGCAAGAAGGCATCATCAGACTACACAGTAACTACAGTACTTTCTGCAGTCAGGAAAACCATCTTGCTGTCACACTGCTGCTGCCATCACAGACTGAGCACAGGAAGCAGGAGAGAACCCAAACAACCTAGCACAGTGCAGTAAGAATGAGAAACACAATCAGCAGAGGCCTTTCAGGAGCTACACCACCTCTGCGACACAACTATCAACTAGAAGGGACTAGTAAGTGATTAGTAAAATCATTGCCAGCTACACTCAAACTCACTCTGTAGCCGAGGATGACCTCACACTCCTGAGCCCCCTGCCTCCACTTCCACAGGGCTGCCTGGCTCACATGGTTCCATTTTCTGTAATGACTATTAACTCCACACTTCTCTCTAGCAACTCAATGGTCTGCTGTAGTGTTCCACAGTACTGACTTAGGATCCTGACTCGAAAAACAAAACTGCAGTGAGACTAAAAACTGACAGCCAGAACAACGACTCGGCAGGTTGAAGCACTTGCCTCCAAGCCTGATGATGACTTGATCCCCTGATCACACAGTGGAAGGAGACCTGACAACACCTGAAAGTTCCCACCTCTACATCCATGCTGTGGCATGCACCTTCCACCAAATCAATAAATGGAGGGTTGACAATTAAAAACCACTGTAAACTGACAAAGTTGCTGTACCCTCAGTCTGACCTAAGCTAGCTGGATACACTCAGCTGCCTCCCCCTCCTAACTGGTAAAGGATCCAAAGAGCCCAGCTAACGAATATTCCAGACATGTGCTCTCCCACTGAGCCACATCCTACCTCATCCTTTTATTTTGAAGTAGTTCTAAGCAGTGACAACTCTATTCCATCAGCAGTGATCTATGTACAGTGCTCTAAATTTTTTAAGCTGATTTTGACTGGAGAGCTAACCTCTTATTTCTGCAAGATTCTTTTCATTCAAATCTTCCAACAAAAGCTGCTGAGATGAGGCCGGTGGCTCGCTGGGAGCTGTGGACAGTGGAGCCGAGATACATTCCCTCTACTGGCCTATGATTAGTTAGAATGAAAAGAAGCAAAGTGCTAATGTATGNATGACCTGTTAGATGAGGTATCCAGGGGCCTGAGTCTCTAAAGCATCAACTCTCGTCTTTCCCATGTATAAAGTAAAACCAGTTGGTTTTGTTTTTTCTTCTTCCCCCAACTGAATTTATCAGAGGGTTGATTTTTAATTGTATAACGAAATATGTTCTTATTACTACATTACTAAAATTACTTGTGAGTGTTTGCGCAATGTTAACTGAGTTTATTCTAACTTAACAAGTCAGGTAAGCAGTCCTAGACTGATGCAGTTATTCAATCTAGTAAAAACACTGGAGAATTATAGTACAAACACCTGAGAATTATGCATGGACTCCTAACGTATGCACAAAAAGTCAGCAGCAGTTCTAAGAATGTAATTCTCCAGTTTTTACTATGATGTAGCAACAGAAATTTGATTATTTCTGGGACACAGATAAGACTAAATTTAAAATTGTAATGTGGACTGTGGTTTAAGACCATAGTTGGTGGCTGGGCGGTGGTGGCACATGCCTCTAATCTCAGTACTCAGGAGGCAAAGATAGGTGACTCTCTTGAATTTGACATCAGCCTGGTCTACAGAGCAAGTTCCAGGACAGCCAGAGCTGTTACACAGAGAAACTGTCTCCAAAAACCAAAAAGACCACAGTTGGTAGAGCTATGACTTGGCAGTCAGAATTACTACTGCAAACACTCTATTGTAAAGCATGCCAGCCATTCACTGCGTTTTTCATCCATTTAAGAAATATTCTTGGATCTAAAGTGTACTCAAGTCTGTCATGCCCCCTACTGCCAACAGGTGGCCCACAGCCATAACATTACCGGAAGGCTACAAGGCTTGCCTTTGGCTACACACAGTCTTCGTGTCTACACATGAATGAGCTGCTCCAATGCTCTTCTCTAGCTCTCTAGGCAAATTCACAGAAAGCAAAACATAACAGGCAATCCCCGAAACAGTCTTATATGATGTTCTAACAGTCTACAGCTGCACTAAAGTGGGGATCTGGGATCACTTTCCAGCACCTACATGGTGGTTCACAACCTTCTATAACTCCAGTTCTAGGGGATCCAATGGCCTTTTGTGACCTTGATAGGAACTAGGCACACATGCAGTACATAGATATACATACAGGCACAATGCTCACACATAAAAATAAAATCAATCTAAAAAACAATTTAAAAAACTCTACAAGGCTGCCAAGCGTGGTAGCACATGCTTGCTTTACCCCAGCACTCGGGAGGCTGAAGCAGCAGAATCTGGGGCTCTCAGCCAGCCTTGGCTACACAGCAAGACCAGCACAACTGAAAACTTTGTAGTTAATGTAAGCGTGGTGCCTCTCTTTCTTCACCATTAGTAGGCTTAACTAAATGACTCATCATTTCTTCTTTTTGAGGTTTGGTTTTATTAAAAGACAGGCTAGGTTCTGATCCTTCTGCCTCCAACATGAAGTGCTGGAGACTGAACCCAGGGCCAGGTACATGCTGGATAAAAAACACTCTACCCATTCAGCTTTGGCCCAACACTCCCCGACTTTAAAACAAGGAAATTAACCCTTTGAGTTTAACAACATCAAGTGTCTATNTGCCAAGCAACAGTAAGCTTTGAAGGCATACTAAGAATAAAATCATATACTCTTAAAAAGCAAGTTATGGATATGTACACAGACCAAAATAAATGTAAAATGTTTTAGGATGTTAAACTTCTGGTCCACATGGACAGAGACCAAGGCTTAAAATATCACATACAGATACCTTTATAGCAAGGCATGGATGTACATGCTCACATTCTGCCTCCCAAGTGCTGGGACTAAAAGTGTGAACCACCGTGTCCAGCTCATTGGGCACAGTTTTAATACATGTATTTCCATATCCACGGTTAACACTAGGCCTTCATTGTTTGAATGTCACCAGGGCCAGTGGGTAACAGATGGGTAAAAGTGCTTGCCACCAATGTGATGACCTGAGTTCTGTTGGGACCCACACGGCAGGAAAGCACTGACTCTGACTCCCCCAAACACTTACTGTGGCACACATTCAAGTGCATACACACTATATACATACTCCCACGTGTGTGTGTAAGCGCAGTTACGACAGTATTTTTGTGTGAGCCAGAGATTGACATCAGGTGTTCTCTATGTTAGTTTTTCAGACAAGGACTCTCACTGAACCTGGAGTCCACCTATCAGGCTAGACTGGCTAGCCAGGCAAGCCCCTAGGATTCTATCGCCAGTTCCCTGTGTCTGGCTTTTCACATGGGTGTTGGGGGTCCAAACTCAGTCCTCATGACAAGTACTTTGCCCACTGAACCATCTCCCAGTCCCATCAGTATTTTGTGAGCAATTCAAATACACATTTTTACTACTCGTCTGTAAATCATGTGAACAAACCACTGTTTTTTATCACGATTAATGGCAAATGATGTCACTGTGAATGGTCAATGCACAACTGCTATCAAGTTCACAAACCACAATTGTGTTTTCCAAGTTCAGCTCTGCTTACCACGTAGCCCACCAGCACTGAAGTGTGCTTCAGGCAAATGTGACAGCTGTTACATCACCAACACTCACTCTGCAGTATGTGTAACTTGTCCTAAGGCACTTCACAGAAATGGATATTCAGCAGCCAACGAAGGGTTGGGGAACCTCGAGCATCCTTCCTGTACATTACTGAATGTTACAGCTAGTATCAAAAGTGGAGAGTGTTCTAATTTTACTAAACTTAAAAAAAAAGCTTTTATTTTTATTTATGTGTACGTGTACTTGTGTGTGTGTGTGTGTATGTATGTGCATGTGACTGTAGGTGCCTGGGAGGCCAGAAGAGGGAGTCAAAGCCTTCCCTTGGGAACTAGAGTTACAGGCTGCTGTGAGCCACCATGTGGGTGCTGGAAACTGAACAGTACCCACTCTTAACCCAGGAGCTACCTCTCTAGCCCTCAAATTTTCTCAACCCTTGAAGTTGGAGTTGGAGGTGAAATCTAATTCCGGGACTCATGCCCTCTAGCACACACACACACACACACACAAAGTAAATAAACAAATCAAAGTAAATTTAAAAATTTTGGACAGTGGTGCCCAAAATAACCTAGGTATTATCTTACTGAACCACATACCTCGTCCCTTACAAAAGCCTTTTTTTTAAAACAAAAAACAAACCCTGATTTTAACTAATTATTAACTGATGCATTTTGGCCTTTTTGAGACAGGGTTCTCACTAGTTTAGACTGGCCTCCAACTCCCTGTGTAGCTGAGGACCTTCCTGTCTAGTACTCAAGTTCTAGAACTTTAGGCTCACACCATCTGCATATTCTTACATTCACAAAAGTCAATCATATTAAGGGATTTAAAGGCGGCTGGCGAGATGTGGGCAGAGGCCCTTGCCACCAGGCAACCTGAATTTGATCCCAGGGACTCACATGGTGATGGGAGTTGATCTCTGACTTCTCACAGTTACAGCACGTGAGCCCATGTGGGTTTTGGGAATAAACCCTGGTCCTCTGCAAGAGCAGCAAGTGCTCTTAACTGCTGAGCCATCTCTCCAGCCCTCATTTAAGGTACTTTCAACAACCTAGACTAGGTTTATATTTCATTACATTTACTTAAGAATGGAAAAGAAAATCAATTCAAAACAACTAAAATTTCCTCAACAGAGAGGTGAATTTCTTGTGAGTCTACCACCACTCTTCCTGGCATTTGGTTTCATTCATCACACCCATCAGCCTGGCTCAATGATGGGCAATCTAGTCTATTTGATCCCTGGTACTACAATACCAGCCCGCAGCAATACTACCCAAAACAAATGACAAAAACTAAGGGAAGATTTGAAAAGTTACATGCGGCATATAAAACAAAAACAAATTTTATAATGTAAATATCGTTATCTACCTAGATATCTTACACATCACATGTAAAGTCAAGAAATCACTGATTTAACAAAGTCCACTTTTTAGTCACTATTTTGTGCTAGTCTCATGTTGTTTAATTTCTTTACCTGCCAATTTAAGGACAGTGGCTTGGATGGGCTAGAAAACGCTGATCTGCTCAGTCAGCACACTAGAGCTTAACTTCATAGTCCACTGTGACCAAGCCATTATTTGGTATAGTCAGAAACATTTTCTACATCCCTGTACTTCAGACTCTGTTCGAATAAAACTGAACTAAATTCACCACGGGGCATAGTGTTTCACACTGTCTTCTCAGTGCTCAGGGAGGCAGAAGCAGGCAGAGTCCCCAAAGTCTGAGGTCAACCCTAGCAAGTTTCAGGCCAGCCAGAGCTATGTAGTGAGATCCTAACCCCAGTAAAAAAACGGAGTAAAATGAACATACCAGTTAGGTCTTTTTGATTTTGTTTCTTGAGACAGGGTTTCACTATGTAGCCGCTCAAGGGTTTTAGCAGTTAAAACCACCTTTTTTTTTTGGTTGGGAGACAAGGTCTGCTCCATGTAGCCTGGCTGTGTTGGAACTCATTACAGAGAACAAGCTGACCCCTGCCTCCAGAGTGCTGGAATTAAAGGTGTAGGCACCACACCCAGTTAAAACCACTTTTATTTTTGTTTAAAGTTGTACACAGAGAGTAATCAATTATCTCAATTCACATGCTCTGTCTAAGAGGATCTAATCTTTGGAAACACAATTTTGCTTCAGAAGTCAAGTATATGCTTTCTCCCATTATGGACTTAAATCTTAAATGTCTGCTTACGTCAAGGCTTTAAAGCCAAAGCCATGAACATAACCATCAACTCAATAGAGAATTTACACGAATTTCTTATATTTTTGGTTGTGAGCCTAGCCTTNAAACGGCGGAGCCATCTCTCTAGCCCTAGAACTTACACTATTTCTACACTAGCCTCAGGTTTTCTAGTTAAGGATTAACTCAGCTCCCCTCCCCCTCCAATATTATCACAAACATTCTTCAGTTATAAAATAACGCTTAGCAGGTCAAAAATATATTTTTTTTACTCTTCCCAAGACGAGAGTTAAATATAGTTCTAGTTACAGAACGTTCCGGACAGAGCAGAGCGGCTCCCTGGCTCACCATCTTTAAAATCTGCCGAGTACACTGCCATCACAGGAAGGAGTCCCAAAAGTGGTATGTGTGCCCACAGAGGAGTCGGACTCCCAGTTAGCTTCACAGTCTGGATTGCTAATTTAGGTGAGCATGGCAACCCTGTCATCTCAGAGACAGGCCTTACTATTTATGCCGACAATTTCACAGGACAGAAATTAACTTCAGAAGCTAGATGTGTCTTTGTGCTCACCCACTGGCAGCTATTCACCCACTGACACTAAGATGAGTTTTACCGCCACTGCCCCAGTACAGGGCCTTTACAGGACCACTCTGATCTGATCTGGACTTCAGTTTTAGACAAGCTAAATTAGGACAGGAATTTAATTTCTAGGGGAAACCATCTTACAATGTCACTTTCTGCAAAGCATTATGGCAAACAAAATCTAAAAAGTACATCATTAAAAAACTTGTTGGGCTAAGCCTGGTGGTGTACACCTTTATTCCCAGCACCCAGGAGGCAGAGGTAGGCAGAGTTTGGGGTCAGCCTGGTCTACATAAGAGTTCCAGGGCAGCAGGACTACATCCTGAGACNGGCTCTTTATAAAAAGTTAATTAATAACTCTTTTAGCCTGAGAAATGGCTCAGCAGGTAAAGGTTCGTGATGCCCAAACCTGGAGACCCCAATTTGATCCCCAGAACGTGCAGAAAGTGGAAGGAGAGGACCTTCTCCACAAACTTGTCTCTGACACCCCGCCCCGCCATGTGCACTCACAAACACATCATACATACACACATACATGCATATTAAAAAAAAAAACCTAGCCAAAGGAATTAAAAATAGGTGAACTGTATAATGTTTGACTTCCTGTTACATCCTTCCTACATTGCATTCTTGCTCTGGAAGGGTCCAGTATTCACAAGACCAGNGGGAAGTAAAGTTGCTTATTTTACAACACTGCTGTAAACCCTGGTAATTTGTGTGCTGAAGATGACAGGAAATACACAAACTTTTGGTTAGGGCCACTAGACACAAAATCTCCTTTGAAGTACAATCACCAGACGTCTCATTAAGATATCTATTTACGTTTCTTTCCCAAAGCCAGGGGAGTGACATCTGAAAGGAGATGAAAACGTATGCACCCTTCCTCACTCTCTTAGTGTTCCCTGAGCGCTCTTCCTGTCAGGACGTATGAGGAGCCTCTTGGTATCTTCCTTCCATAGGATTGTTAAGTATCATCCCTGCCTCAGATAAGGCATCAGATGTGCAGGAACCGGAAGCTAGCAAGCTGTGGAGCAGAACTGAACTCTGATAGGCTGAACTTAAACAGGGGAATGGTGAAATGGCTCAGCAGGTAAGAGCCTGGACTGCTCTTACAGAGGACCAGGAATTTGGTTAGTTCCCAGGACTCCGCCATCAGGAGGCTCACCACCAGCTGGCTTCCTCAGGCATCAGCACTAAGCACACAGATATATAATTAAAAATTAATAAATCTTTAAACCTATTACAAAATGGGACTAGGGACTAAACAAAACACACACACACACACACACACACACCACCGATGCTGGAAGAGGGCTGTGAAGCCAACTATTTCTCCCACGGGCAACTCCATCCTATGGGTTAGAGGACACAGTGATGGGTGACTCTGTGAATTAGTGGAGACATGCCAAGAAAACCCACTCACTCACAGCCTAAGATGTCAGCTTAAATACACTGTATGGTGCTATGAACTGTTAATCCAGTTTACTTAGAAGCTGAAATTAAAAGAAAAAAAAAATCTTTTTTTTTTTCAGATTCAGAAAGCTTCCTAAGAGTTTAAGACCCAAGTGTGATACTTCATGGCAGTGGGACAACCTTCTGCAAGATGTCCCCTAAAATTATCAGAACGTCAAAGGCAAACACTGAACTGACTCAGCCACCTCTTGGTCTGTACCTCCAGCTTTGGATGTCTCGATTACAATAAGGCTGACTGACTCAGCCGATTTCCAAACTGGACGGTTCAGTGATGCTCGAGCTTGAGATCATCTGAAGGGTTAGCTTTGAGGACTTATGAAATTACAGGTTATCACACAAGAAAAGTAAGACAACTGAGGCTAGAGGCAAATAATTTCACTGGGGAAAACATCATTTTCTTCANAGCTCTATTTGAAGAAATAAAGTCTCTTGTGCTAAGTAGTTATTCAATATAAAAAGGCCTTGGACAACACCGAACTCTTGAAAAACATACCACGTGCTATTATCCCCACCCCTTAGTGAAGAGTGCTTACAAATAAGACGGACAAAATCCTTTGGTAGTATCCTGACTTCTAAGAAAAATGTATAGATTATGGCTTGAAATAATTAACTCCTTTATTTTTTTCGTGGGACTTTTTAACAGAAAAATACAGGGAAGCAATTTAGCCCATATTATAAAAGAGGAATGAAAAAAAAATAAGACTTTTAAAAATCCCAGCGGTTAATAAATCAATGGATACAGATTTCTGAAAGCTAAAAAATACGACCAAACAGGGTTTATCCAATCCATCACCTGCAAGCTATGAGGGGTTGGGGGACGGGGTGGGGGGCGGATACACGCGGTAAAAATGGAAGTAACTTTCTGTAATGTGGCGGCTCATAAACAGGACACATCCCAGTTATCTCTGCCAGGAAACACGGTTTCCAAACTCAACACCTGCTGCCTTCTAATCCTGAAAGAGAAACCATCACTCCCAAGAGCCACTCACCACCAAGACCAGCCACCACCTGCCTCCACCAAAGTGAGCCCGGCTGAATTCGGGTCCGCCTGCCATCACGCCCCCTGGCCTGCAAACAAAAGCTTCATGCACCCCGCGGTTTGCGAAGGGACCCCCGCCCCCCCACCTCCCCGTTCACCCGCGAACAATCCCCACGCTAACCAAGTCTCGGTGTTAACGACTTTCAGGAGAGTTGTCCGTGTATTTGGGGGGTGGGGTGGGGGAGCTGCAGCCGGCCCGATCTCCGGAGGGGAGGGGTGGTCCCCGCACCCCCAGCCACACTCCAGACGCCCGGGAGGGGGACCTCCTCGACGGCGGGGGCCGCCTACCTTCTCGCACAGCGTCCGCACTTGGTTCTCGTTCAGCTGCTTACACTCGTTCAGCTGCTCCACCCACTGGTCCAGCTCCTTGGTGAACGCCTTGTCGTCCATGGCGGCGTGCCGCGCGTCCCCGCCGCCGCCGCCTCCCCCGCCGCCGGCCCCCGGCGGGACCACCGAGCCGCGGAGCGCGCAGCCCGCGCCCCGCCCAAGCCCAGCGGGCAGCTGCGGGCCGCGGCCTCCGGGAGCTCCCGCCCCGCCCCGCCCGGCCCCGGCCACGCGCCCCGGGGCGCGGCGAAGGGCACACGGCTCGGAGCGCGGAGCGCGGCGCGGCTCCGGGGAGGCTCCGGCCCGACGGCACCCGCCCGCTGCCCCCGCCGCCGCCGCCGCCGCCGCCGCCGCCCGCAGGCCTCTCCGCGCTCTGGCCCGGGCTCTCTCGCTCTTTCTCTTCCCTCCCTCCGGGTTTCCGTCATCGCCCCGGCATTTCCGCCGGGAAAAGGCGAGGGGGCGGCGCCGCCGGGCTCGGCGCACGAGGAGACGAGCAGCGCCCTCGCGCGGCTCGGCGGAGAAACGGTTCCCAGGGGCCCCCCCGGGGCCAGCTAGCATCCTTCCGGCTCTGCTCTCTGGGAGTCCGGTTCTCGCCTTGGACCCCTTNTCTGCACAGGGAATTGGGAAGCTTGGGCTTTTTCCTCAACGTTTCACAGTCCGAGAACAGGCGCTAGATATTTATTGAGTTAATTTCTACTCTTATTAACACTAATTAGTTGCGAGGCCCCAAATCTCGGACCCTGATGCAGACCCTGCATCAGAAAGATAAAGTAATTTTTTAAAAAGGATTTATTTATACTTATGTCTATGTCACGTACGTGCAGGTGCCTAGGGAGAGCAGAAGAGGGGGTTGGATCCCCTGGAGCTGGAGTTCGGAGTTCGGTGTTGCCTGAAATGGGTGCTAACTCCGGACATCTACAAGAGTAGTAAAC
>LZPO01108751.1:4769-17725 GCA_001675575.1 Neotoma lepida
ATGTATGTGTGTGTGAGCATGTGTGTGTGAGCATGTGTGTGTGTGAGCATGTATGTGTGTGTGAGCATGTGTGTGTGTGAGCATGTGTGTGTGTGAGCATGTATGTGTGAGTGTTAGAGAGTTTTAAATTCTTTACTGTATTCTTTGTGGGGCTAACAGGTACATTTAAACTATACGAAGTAAACTGTGTTTTTTAAATCAACTCTATGCCATTTAGGTTTTTCTTTGTTAAATATTTTCTAATCAAGACTAAAATTTATTAAAACAGACATGTTGATCTAAGTATTACCCACAGTGCTTACTCACCTGACCTCTCCTGAGAAACAGTTCAAACAGTTCAACTCCATGGGGCCTCTCAGTCCCTGGTTAGTGGTCAGAATATTGAAAGGATCTAGGCTGGGGAAGGCTGGAGGTCAAGGTCGGTTTAGGATGAAGGAAATCTATGTGGTCTACAAAACTCACCATGGCCCAGCCCATGCTATCCACTGTCTGAGCAAGATCTCATAGTATGTGACACTTTGGTGACCCCAGACTGTGGAGATGGGTCACTACCCCCTTCAAGGAGCCCTCCTCAGAGCTTTGTCTGCTACAGAAGAGGATTTTCTCATTTTAAATTTGTAGATTTCCTTTTCTTTTAAAAAATACTCTTTATTTTATGTGTATGAATGTTTTACTTGCATGTACGTCTGTGCACCGTGTATGTGCAGTGCCCGTGGAGGCCAGAAGAGGGCATCACATCCTCTGGAACTGGAGTTACAGACAGTTGGTAGCTGCCAGGAGGATGCTGGGAACTGAATCCAGGTATTCTGCAAAAGCATCAAGTGCTGAACCATCTCTCCAGCCTCAGTTTCTGTGTTTTCTTAAATATCTTTATGTCAGTATGAGGAAAGGGACAGAGGAGGAACCCTGTGACCAAAGCCTTAGGGAGCTAGACAGCGTCAACTGGACTATGGGTTGTTATCTACAAGTACTCCAGCTGCTTTGGAGCTCATTTGTATACATGGAAAATCAATTTGTACAGGTACGTGTGACACACCAGTTCCTGCGCTACTGCAAGTGAGGCCTTCGAGGAATGTCCTTAGGGAGCCAACTGGGAGCCTTGTGGGAGACATGAGTAAGGCCCACACTTAAGTGTAATTAGCAAGATGTGATGAAGGCTTTGGTGGTGTGTCATGTGATCAGGAAGCAGGCTACTTCATCCTGTGGGTCTGTTCACTAGTTTGAAATAAAATAGGGATACATTAAAATACAAACTAGATGTGTCCTATTCATTTAATGGTATTTATTGGCAACCATTGGCTAGTGATTCACCACCGAATAGGTGAAGCTATTGGGATTGACTAGGTGTAATCATACCTGCTGCAGGGCATGTTTACAACACTGCGTAAATGCTTATTTAGTGCTTTAAAAGTAATATTTGCTTCATGTGGAAATTTAGGAGTACACAGAAAAATATAGGTGAAATATCTTAATCACCCCAATCCAGCTCTGAAGATTGCAGCTGTTGCTTTTTGCTTTAAAAAATGATTTTAAACAATATTTTATTATTATTTTTAATTATGTGTATCTATGTGTGGTTATGTGCAAATGAGTACAGTTGTCTGCAGTGACTGGAGAGGGTACTAGATTCCTTAGAACTGGAGTTATAGGCAGTTTTGAGCCGTATGATATGAGTGCTGGGACGTGAACTCAGATTTTCTACAAGAACATCGAGTACTCTTAACTGCTAAGCCACCTCTTTAGCCATTTTTAGTTTATTTTCTAATGTGTTTTCTCACAATTTGGATCCTGCATTATAGTCATTTTTATGTCATCATGGCCTTAGACTATTTTAATGGAAGATTAAAGCCCATTGTGTTTATCTGCTATACTATACCTGAGCAGTTTCATGACCTATTCCAGTTACCTGCTGGAAGGATTGGCTTTGAACATAGAACTTGAAGTTTTATATAGTTTTCTGTGTAATTGTATAAGAACATGTCTGTACATAATGAGACAGGGACTGACTAACAGAATCAAAAGAGGCAGACTAGAAGGGTCGGAGAACTTAACTGTGTGCTGGTGTGTGCCAGCACACACACTGTGACTGCTCCTTGGAGGATATGCTCTGCTGTACAAGGCATGTGATCTGAGTGGTAGTCTTGTGACATCAGGGCATCCAGGGAGCTATGGCATCTTCCAAAAAACATGCCAAGACTAGGAAAGGGTATGTCAGTATTCTAAATAGCAGGAGCACAGCATGAGCCAGCCTGGAGCTCAGCTGAAGGACCTCAGTCTGTCTGACCAACAGCCATTATTGAGGACCTGCAATATATCAGCTGCTATTCTGGGAGCTCAGGACATGGCCATATTCTAACAGATGTGGACTTTTGTCTTCTTGAGATAGTCTAACGAAAATCTTCCATGGATGAGGATTGACTAAAAGAACTCAAGGTGTGATTCCAGATGAACTGGTAGGGAAGAGGCGGAAACCACTGTGGCCCTCTAAGGTGCCAGCAGAAGCTCAGGATTAGGGCTGAGCCTCAGAATGGACCACAGCCAAACAGTAATTGGGATGACGTACCTAGAGATGCATCTTCCTGGCCTAACGGCACACTGCTCCACCAACGAGGACCGCCCTTGGCCTGAAGTCTGGCACCTGGATACGGACACTGGTTGTGGGATATTGGAAGAAACAGAAAGAGAATTGGAGAAGTTCACAACGTGTATCTAGCTTCTGAGCTCATGTGTGGTATAAAAACTGTCAACAAAGGTTTGTTGAATGAGTGCAACTCTAAAGTCAAAGAAAGATGAGCATTGTCAGAGAAGCATGGGAGAGAGACTAGTAATCAGAGCTTTAGCTGAGTCAGACCTAGATCAAATTTTATTCCTATTTTTTGTCTTTGTGACAGTTTATATAGCATTTTGAGTTTTACTTTCCTAACCTAAAAGCTGGGCTAATAATAGCCTACTTCATTATAAGGCTCTTAGGAAAGAAACTCTTGTAAACAAATTATAAAGATAGTAAGCCTTCCATCAGTGCTAGTTAAAGAAGAAAGTAATGCTATTTAAATATGTGGGGCTTGGGGTGTGCTGTCCATATTTTACTCACTCTGTGGTGAAGTCAAGTTTTCCTTTTGATAAATATCATGACTATAGAAAATTGAAGGAATTTATGACTTTGCTAAAGAAGGTGGAATTTCATATTCACCCACCTAGGCACATCAGCTGTCTTCTTATTGGAATGAGACTCATCCAGCTTAGAAACTAAACATGAAAATGGGGAGATTTGCATGTGTGGTACCCTAAACAACCATTGTTGGTTGACTGGAAATAGAAGGTGCAGAGTGGGAGAGTCACGAAATGAATGTATCTTGTTCATTCTCTCAGACCGTAGGAACTACAGAAAATAGGTTTATTCGGGGAACCTGATGAGACCATAGGAACTACAGAAAATAGGTTTATTGGGGGAACCTGATGAACTTGGAGCCTCTAAGGTGCATGGTTCACATTCCACACAAATAGCTCTACCCTTCACTCTCCAGTCTGCTCCTGGAGAAACGTAGCTTCAGGGAACATTATCTGTTGCTATTTTGTTTTGGCTTATGATCAATGAAACAGTGTTGATCCCAATGGCATCTTAAAGTTCTTCCTTTGGGTGAGTCTGGCTTGCTGAGTTTCAAGAAGCAAATCAAATGGTGGGTGATTCACTGGGCAGATGAACTTTACCTTCTGTGGCACTCCTGCCTGTATAAAGTCGGGAAGATGCTACCACGATGACATACTCAGTGGGCAAGAAGCATTCAGATAGACTTCTGTTTTTGTGGATGAAAGACACGGTGGGATTAAGGAGCTGACATTGTATGAGAAGTCTTGTCGACTCCAAGCTCTAGAATGAAATGGTGACATCATATCCCCGAGATAGGAAGCCCAGGTTCACACTGCTGCCTTGTTTCAGGTGTCCATCCTGAATACTAAGGATTGTGGTTTCTTTAGGCTCCACATGTCTGCTTTCTCTTTGCTGAGCAACTGCTTTCTGTTCTTCCTCTGACTTCTTCTCTCCAAACAACATGGCTATGCTGTCTTCTCACCAAGAGCCCTTGGCCTCTAACCCCTGGTAAAGGCTGTTTTCCCTAAGGAACTCTACTGGACTGTAAGGTTGCCCTGGCCTGCTGTATTGCTCTTTACAGAGTCCACTCACATTCTCCCTCGTGTTTGATTGGCACGGGATCTCTGAGGTGGGAAAGCCCTATGGTGATCCTCATGTGTAAGATGAGGAAACTACTCCCAGCGAGGTCAGGCCTTGAAGACTGCTGGGAATTGTACCCTGCATCAGAATCCAGAGCTTCCCACCCCACAGACATTGCTCCTCACCCCAGCCAGGGTCCATCACGAATGCGTCTCTCCATGATGGGAGCAGTTCTGTTCAATTTGACAGAAAGGAAAGTTGAGGAGTTATTGTTTTAAGGCACACTAGAGAAAGAGGTCTAAACTGCTGGATTTGCTGGCCTTGAACAGACTCATGTTTCCTTGGTATCATTTATATCTGTAGATCTTAAAAAAAAAAAAGTAAAAATGAAAGCCTCTTTATGGACACCTCAAAATAAGTTCACCAAAAAGCTTTCTGTGTATCTGGAAACACTGACAGGGATTCTTTCCTCTGAACCTGGGGACACTTGACTGACACCCTCTATCTGTCAAGCAGAGCCCTGACCTGGAAATGAGCCATAAAATGTATGTCACCACACTTCAGTGGTGCCTGTGGGCCTGATTTCTGGAGAGGTTTCCAGAGCTGTTATGCCAAGTTTTGACTTAGATCTAAAGCATGGCTGAGGGTGTGCAGCAGGGGGTGCTTTGAAGATGGAGTTTAGGTTGCACAGACAACATGAAGCAGGTAATAGTGGCTTCTGAGAGGAGAGGAGATGAGAAACCAGAAAATCAGACACCAATCCTAGAAAGAAACTCAGGCCTGGGAATACAGCTTAGTGCCTAGCATGTGGGAGTCTCTGGGTTCAATCCCCAGGGCAAGAGACTGGGGAGAGAAATCAGGTGCTCAGCTGAGAGGTTAACCATGTTTTGGCAGGGTAGGGGTGGTTACAGCACAGTATCAGGGAGGTTTGTAATGAAAGGCCTTAAGTCAGCAAGAAAATAGTCATAAGATTTTGGGTGTCAAACAAGGATGTAATTGACGGTATGAAACTTTCCTCAAAAAGAAAAGGGAACAGACAACCATGTTTTTAGTCTTAATTATTTGACAAGGTCATTTATGGCGATTAGTCCAAATGGATCAAAATACAAATGAATTGTGTAGTTTCAGATTCTGTCAGAGAACTTAGTTCACCAAAGAATTAATGATTGGCTTTACAATATATATAAAGGTATATATCTATATATATCAATCGATTGAGCAATCAATAGATATAGATAGATAGATAGATAGATAGATAGATAGATAGATAGATAGATAGATAGAGATATACATCATTGGGAAAGCTATGATGAATATAATTGAGATTAAAAAGATGAACAATATCAAGTGTTGACAATGGCAGGAGGAAACTGTAACTCTCACTGCTGATCAGAATATAGAACACTACAGATACTTCAGAAAATACTTGGGTAGTTTTCCACACACTTGTGTGACCTGTTCTATCTTCTTGTGAACATTTATTCAGAAAAAATAGAATGTATACTGATGCGATAAACTATGTGTAAGTATTTAGGGTCATTTTATAGAACAGCTAAAGTTGGGCATGATCTAATTGTCTAACAACTGGTGAGCAGAATAACCAATCTTTATACATCTATATGAGCAATAAAACAAAATCTGTGTCATTATTCTATGGGAAAGAAACCAGCTTCAAAAGACTATGCCCCCAGTGATTCCATTAATATCATGTTTTAGCAAAGGCCAACTGTAAGAGAGATGACCATTGGAACAGGAATTTAGGAGGCATTCCACTATAGAAAGGCATCAGAGAGCTTTTTATAGTTGTTTGCTATGGGGGCTACTTGACTATATACATTTATCAACAGTCATCAATTTGTGTGTTTAAATTTAAATTTGTGTGAATTTTAGTACATAAAAGATATACTTCCAGGAAGAGATGACTTAATGGTCAAGAGGGCAAGCACTTGCTGCTAATGCTGCGAATTCAGTTCCCAGCACTCATGTTAAACAGCTCACAATGGCTATTTTCCAATTTCCTGGGGATTTGACACCCTCAGCTGACCTCCATAGGTACCTGCACACACACACACACACACACACACACACAGAGAGAGAGATACATAATTAAAAATAATTTGAAATCTTAAAAACCAAACCTTGTATTAAAAAGAAATTTGGAAATTGCATTATGGAATAAACAAACAAACATATTTCATCTGCCTAACCTTTCAACAAAACGTTACTGCATACAAATAAGAACTGATTGTATCTACGCATTGGGGCAGAGCTGTGAAGGAAGTGTGACCTTCTCCTTGTCACATTCAGATCTACATCATTCTGCCTTAGAAAGATTCTCCCATATTAACCTTGTTGGAGTTTAGGAGAGTGTTTTTAAATAAGGAAGAGGACACACTGCTGTTTATCTCTGTCCTTAAAAAGATCCCGGAAGTCCCTTCAGATGCAGTGATCTTTTGTGAGAGCTGATGGAATAGATTGCAAGAAATTATGGGAAAATGTATCTTATGCAGTGAGTGTCAGCCATCCAAGAATCGCCCTTTAAACTTAACTCAAGCTATCTGCCTTCTGTTTGTTCCTTCTTCCCAGGGACATTGTTCGGGCATTTGGGGCCTACAAATGGGCTGTGGTCCCCCTAGAAACAATCTGGCGATGTTAACATATTGAGTAATGCCTGCTCAGGGCTCTGGAGTCTTGTCCTGTGGTGACCCTGGCATGGTCTGAAGGTGCTTAATCTTCAAAAGAAAGCGAAAGAAATGGGCTGGAGGGTATCTTGCTCTAGACTAGTGATGGGAGAACCCTTTAGCAAAGGTCACCTAAGACCAACGGAAAACACAGACATTTACATTATGATTCATAACAGTAGAGAAATTACAGTTATGAAGTAGCAATGAAAACAATTTTATGGTTGGAGGTCAGCACAACGTGAGGAACTGTATTAAGGGGTTGCAGCATTAGGAAGGTTGAGAACCACTGCTCTAGACTATTTTAAAAAGGCTCCTCCATACAGGTCCTGAGTGTCAAGTCTTTGAGGCCCTTGCATGCAGTGGCATTTCTGGATCCCCCTGTGTGGCTGGGAGTCAGCTCTAGTGCCCCCCAGTCCTCCCAGAACCCCAGTGCACTCTGTGAGCCTGTCTTCTCAGTTCCTCCATCTTACCATGCCCAGTTCCCAGCATTCTCTTCTCACCTGGGGTCCTCTGGTTTCCGTAGTCACTGAGGGTAAATGGAGAAAGATTGGAGGCAAGGTGGGAGAAGAAAAGGGGAGGGCGAGAGAGGGAGGGAGGGAGAGAGAGAGAACATAACAGGCAGAATTCTAATTAATACTTCAAAAGCTGGATCTGATAGTGTTCAGGTGTTCAAACCATTGTTTCCCCTTTTGGTTTGTTCCTTCAGATAGAACCCATGTGTCCTGTTTTGAGGTCACAGTCTTGGCACTAGCCTCCTTCATACACCTTCAGCCACCCCTGCCCACACCTGCGCTTACATGACAAGTTAGTTGTGACTCAACACCTGTTCCACACGGAGTCCTTTTCTTCTGCCATCATTTTTCTGTATAGAAGACATGCTCTCTGCAGGGCTTCCACTCTGCCTTCTGGATGAAGTCCCGTCAGACTTTCCTGTGCCTGGTTCTCTCCTTGTCTTTCTGGACCACTTCTCCTTCCCGAATGTGGAGGTGGTCACCATTGTGCCTTGGCTTAAGCTCTCTGCTTATGTCTGACACAGCAGTTATTCAACAGTCCTAGTTTAGTGTTGTAATTTTATATTTTGAAGTTATGAAGTTGTATCCTTGCATCTAGCACAATGTGGACACATTAATGTTTGTCCAATGTATCAAGGAATAAACAGTAATAAAGAAATAGGGCTATCTTGCTAGCTCAGCTAGCAAAGGTACTCATTGTCAAGCCTGATGACCTGAGTTTGATACCGAGAGCCCCTACTCCCCATAAAAATAAATTAAAGAAATCCAGAAGTTACAAGAAAGAACAGATAGTACCTGGTGAGGTAAATGCCCAGCAGGATCGACTTCCTTGCCAAATTTGTAATGCTACCTAACTTCTTTTTTTTGTTTTCCTCCTCTGGTCTCTGGTGGCTTTTTGGTCTGGGGCTTTGGTGGGTTTGGAAAGGTTCCTTTCTAGAGGCTAACAGTGGGGAGTGATGACAATCATGGTGGCATGACACTGTTGGGAAATAAAGCACTGGCCCTTGAAGGCTTTCCACTCAGACTTCAGAGAGGACTTCTAAGCTGTCCAGGGAAGATGAGGTGAGGATGACCAAAATACAAACACATGGCCCAGAGCAAAAGCTGCCTGTGACAGGAGGAGGCCCTGTGTGCGTTCCCCCAGTTACTGTGCATACTGGGAAAGAGGGAACTGAACCAGTAAGGGTGATTTTAGAATTTCCCCAGTCTTGAGAATGGAGGGTCTTTGCCTATGGTGGGGCTTCCAAATTTGGATGCTCACAGGAACAGGTAGGTAGGCGATGCTAAGTGAAATGGCCAGTTGCTTAGCCCCAAGGAAGCAGCTACTGCTTATTTACTACTAATTGTTGCCATGGAAACTGTGGTCCTGTGTTGCTAGGTCTTAGAAAAAAATATTTTAAGAGGAACCAGATTTCACATAAAATTCTCACATTATTAAATTTAAGCTTAAAATCAAAAAGAGATGCTGAGAGTTCTCAACTATTGTTAGGGTCAAACAAAATCTTCAAGCAGAATTTGCCTTGAAGGCCTTTAGCTGGAGCCTTGTCCTAACAACTAGGGACTGCAACATTGAAGAATGTCCCCTTGCTGCCAGCACTTTGGCAGAATGCTACTTTTTGTAGGGAGTTTGCATACAGACTTCTAATGCTCCTACCCCTTAGCCCTGTCCAATATTGCCTCCATTATCATTCTGACAGACAAAAATGCTCCAAATTTGCAAAGAATTTCCAGGAAATCTATTCTTTTACTCCACTGAGGTTTTTTTTTGTTCCCCCTTGCCCCCCAGCGTCAGTATAGACAGTACCCTCATCCTGGGGATATATCTGTATTTCCTCTGCTGAGAAGAGTCTGGGGACAAAAAAATGACACTTCACTTCATTGTGAAATCTTTCTTTGTGTCACTCTTCCTTCTTTGTGGTCTCAGAGGGCTTTGTTTGGGTGAATGCACCTGGCTTTTGCCTATGGCTGGATCAGAAGTGGGTGGCTGATGAGGGGTCACCCAGAGACCTTGATGCATCTCTCCCCTCTCCATGTGGCAGCATCCCTGACTCCCAACAGACATTCGATCCTGAGGCTGTTCCCAGCAAGTACCACAGTGTGCTAAGTTGACAGCATTGTGGCCAGATTGGAAGTTACCATAAATGGTGGTGTTCGGTGACCCTTAATGTCCAGGAAATGGTGAATGTTCTAGAAACCAGATTGACCATATCTAAAATTGTACATCCTGCTCCATCTCTGAGGAAAGTTTCGAAAATATAAGAAGGCTTTATGTACAGTTCTATTCTTTCTATAGCTATTTCCAAAAGCCAGCAAATAAGCATGTCAAATAGTTTACAGTAGAAGGAGCAAACAAATTTTGGTCTAGCTCTGTGATGGAATGGTGATGGAATTCCTTTCAAGAGGAATTCTTTTTAATAGTGGTATGTTTGCCTTTTTCCCTGTAGGGCCTGTGATCTCCTGAGCCATGGGATTTTGATTAAGTTTATAACTACCAGGCATGAATTCCCTTTCTCAAATCTGATTGGAGAGTTGTTGGTTGCTCCATTACCTTTGTGCCATTATTACACCAGTGATAGCTTTTGAATAATGAAAAATACCATACTAAAAGAAAAGTGACTTTAACCTATGGACACAGAATGACAGCTATAGACATGTAAACTTATTTTATAGATATTTTTCTTATATATTTTTAGAATTTTGAAAATATTCTATAGTGAAAAATAAATGTTACTCTTTTTAAATTTTGGAATAGTGTTAGGTTTGAAGAAAAGTGGCAAAGATGGTGGAAGTTTCTAGGATTCTTCTTTACCTTTGCCAAATTTCTCTGATATTTGTATTACTTTTGAAAATTAGAAGAAATTTTATTTTAAAAGTAAGTTCTAGGCTGGGGACATGGTTCAACAGTGAAGCACTTGACTAAGGTGTGTAAGGCTCCAAGTTAGAGGCCCATCAGCACAGCCAACCAACCAACAAAGGAAGACAACAAAAACCAACAAAAGGTTTACATTACCTCAAGATAATTTTTCATAATTATTTGGGTTTATTTGACCAGAGGCTTCCCAAAGGAAAAAAATACATTTTTGAACAAAAAGACTTGTGAGACATAGTCTATTTAATTGCTGTGATGAGAGGTGTAAATACACGTTTCTGCATGTGTGTGATGTGTATGGAGGCCAGAGGTTATTACTGATGTCTTCCTTAGCCACCCTTCACACTATTATCATCATTATTATTAATTACTATTATTATTATTTTGAGATAGTGTCTGTTGAACTTGGGGCTTGCGGATTTGGCTGGCTTGGCTGGCCAGTAAGCTCCAAGGACTGTCCGTTCTCATCTTTTCTAGGGCTACGATTACAGGCACAAGTCACCACAAAACTTGCTTTTTAGGTGGGTCCTCGGGATCTGAACATAGGTCCTCAAGAGTGCAGTGAACACTGGGCAACCCCTCCAGCCCCTTGTTTATTGTGTAACTGCTCCATTTCATCAGAATTCTAAGCATTTTTGCTCATCAGCAATGGAGCATCGGAACACTCAAAAATCCAGTTTCACTTCAATATTTGTCCCGAAATGATTTCAATGGATTTCTTATTTCTCATAGGCTTACTATGGAATTTGATTCCAAAATAGTGTATTTGAAACAAAAGAAGTTATGCATGCCTCTTTTTTTAGGTAGGTGATTATTATTCCTTCTCAAACTTCCTTCACTGCATAAGGCCAGTTTTAGACGGGTGGACGGTGGAGTTTAAGAAGCAGTCGTCTGAAATTGAGGAGTTTACCAAGAAGTGCTATTTTAATACTGTTTTGACTGATCAGCTCACCAAAGCTGGAAGCTAAAAATAATAAGCCCTGTCATTTTAGCAAGCCAAGCTGTCATAGAGATATTAAGAAATGACAGCAACTGATATTTAGTGGATTCCCTCTCTTTGTCATGCTCTCCAGTGGGAACACTTCTTCAGGTATGGGCCAGGAACTGGCCCTGGAATCAAGGCTGGAGGTCGGCTGGGTTTGGGCTTGAATCTGGAGTGATATTGGTCAAGCCCTTTCTTTATCAGGAAGAACAGAGCTGGTTCAGGCCAGAACTTACCAGTCATCCCTGTACTTCTCACCCAGTGATGGTCAGGACATGGGTGCTGTTTCAGCACCTTGTTGTCTTGTTCCAGTTTCAAAGGCCTATTTTGTTCAATTTGAAAATTGAAACACAGAAACAAAGCTGGAGTTCCAGTAACTCATGTTTTTCTGATATTTTGAGGTATGACCATCTATATCTTTTGTCTCCATCTTTCAAACCTTCTCTCCCCTCTCACATGGCACTCACTCATCTTTAAGTAGGGCTCCTGTGTGTGTTATTATGGAGGGGTCTGTAGGATCGTGATGAAAAGCTTGGTGCATGGGTCCCCTATGATCATAATCAGGACTGGAGGTTTGAGGGACAGAGCAGTGGTTCTCATTTAGACTTGGTTGTAGAGTGCAGTGGGAATATATGAAGATGTGATTATGTGAAGAGTCACCCAAGAATTGCCTCAGGTGCCTGGGTAAGGGTACTTTCAAGATAGAAGGTCCCTGTCTCCTTTCTAAGGTAGAGTTCTTAGGACCCGCAAAGACAATACCCTGCTCTTTCATTGTTAGTGCCCTTCTGAGTCAGCATCCTTATCTAAAGGAAAATCTATACACTCTGTCTCTAGGAGGCCAGCGAAGAGGGAGAAGAAAAGAAAATTAAGAGACAATTTGGTTGGCTGTCATTAATCCTGTCCATTCCTGTGGGAAAATGAGCCTGTCTTCTTTGATCTTTGTTAGCAGGTAGATTGAGTTAAAGAATAGCGTAGCCTGTGAAAGAAAAGGCACTGCTGTCTCTGAAGGTACCCCAGAACAACTGCCAGCATTTCCCCCCATTAGTTAAGTCTCAGTCTGAGTCTGTGGTGATTGCTCACCTGATACAGGGGAAGCAGCTAATAAGCACATTTGTGCTCTGAGAAGGCCAGCAGTTAGGCACCCCTCAACATGTCTATTGATACTTAAAAAGGGAGATGCTGGGGCTGGGGAGATGGCTAGAAATAGGCAAGCATGAGGACCCCAGTTCTAATCCCAAGTACTGATGTAAAAAGCCACATCACTAGGTGACATGGAAGAGACAGGCTGGCCTCAAGAGTCCACTGCCCATCCAGCCCAGGCAGTTGGTAAGCTTCAGGGCCAACTAGGACGATGTCTCAAAAACCAAGATGGAGAGCAAGTGAGGAAGACATACTGTCTGACTTCTGGTCTCCACACTTCCAAGCACACACACATTCACATGCATGCACATGTGAAGACACACACACACACACACACATATACACCATACGTACATACATACATACATACATACACACACACACATATACACCACACATACATACACACACACACACATATACACCACACATACATACACACAAACACACATACACACACATATACACCACACATACATACATACACACACACATATACACCACACATACATACACACAAACACATACACACACACACATATACACCACACATACATACACACACACACACATACATACACACACACATACACACAAACAC
>LZPO01108752.1:18072-34021 GCA_001675575.1 Neotoma lepida
TTTCTCTTTTTTCGTTTGTTAGGCAAGGTATCACTCTGTAGCTCAAACTGATCTAGAACTTACTACTTGCTCTGGATAGCCTCAAACCCATAGCAGTCTTTCTGCTTTAGTCTCCTAGGTTTAGGGCTACAGATGGGGGCCGCCATCCTCAACCTTAGTTCCATTTTTAGAGCTAGAAAATCAAGTTTGCCTAGGTGGATGTTTTTAAAATCGCACTGTTTCTAATCTTACAAGGCTAGAGCTAGAACCCAAGAACTCTAAGCTTTGGACCTATTTACTTTTCTCTTCTGTTGAAGTGGTTAATACCATACTAGCCACATGTGTGGATTCCAGACATGCACACACATAGCAGCTTNAATGGCCAGCTTCTGTGTAAATATTACCTGTGGCCAACATGGTCAGCTTGAGGAAACAAGGGCCCAGGCTTCAACTTTTTCAGCACCCATAGGTATCATTCATACTCAACTGGTCCTCTGAGTAANGACTAGTTTAGAGCCTTTACCATCATCCCCTTCTCGGCAGTGCCACTGGGAATATGATGATTTTACCAATTACCTCTAACAAACATAGCTGCTAGGCTGTCAAAATCAGCCTNACATAAACTGAGGAGAATCTAAAGGCATTTCTGCTTTTTCTACTTTCCATATTAGCAANTGTACTTNTGCACACAGAAAAAAATGTGGATAAATATGTTGAAGCCACATGCTATTTCTGTTATGAGACCAGTGATTTGATCTAGCAAAATTAACCTAAACAAAGGCTGNATAAGGGGAGAAGAAAAGGACAGCAAATTGTGTGATTGAGAACAAAGCAAGGAATTGTTTTACTCAAAACTACAAACACAGACTCAGGCTTCCTTTGTTGCCTAAGTTTTGATCTAGAATTTTCGTCTGTGTTAAATGTCTTGAACCCCCCTACACACACACACACACACACACACACACACACACACACACACACACATTGCTTGTGGCCCTCACAAAAGCTAAATGCTGCTGAGGGTGCCAAGGATACCATAATGAAAATTACAAAAAGACAGGTCTTTCCTGAGGGCAGACATAACCCCACACCAGCAAGCACAGCTTGGGAAGTGGAGCATGGACTGAATTTATGCTTCTCACTCCTCCACCAGGCACCTTTATACAAGACACAGCAATTCCACTGTACATGGCAGTCCTGCCTTTGTGTGTAAACCATGTGTGCACCATAATTGTGAGGCCTGTTGAATTAACATGGCCAACATCTGGTAGTATGGCCCATCTAATTCAAGACATACTTTCTGTTAAGCTGAATCACATTTGTATCATACTAGGTTTTGGAAATCGAGAGTACCACAGGAGACTATGCTTGCAGACCCCTCAAAGGTACTGCAATGAAAAAGTCACTTCCTTCATCCCTCTTCCAAGCNTCCTCACCAAACAAGTCTAGACTGATTAATGATGCTACCTTCACTAGCTAGACTGTATTTAAAGTTTACCATATGCCAGGCATTGCTCTAGATGGTACATGTGTTAACCAATGTTATCCTTGCCCTGCCTCTAAAGTAGCTAACAAAGTATCTACTATACTGATGCAGGACTTCTCTGGAACAGAAGTATTATGTAACCTACGTAAGGTCACAATTAAGATGTAGTCAAGCTGGGATTCCAACCCCATAGTCCATTTTGCTTCTGTGCTAACTAACCACTCTGAGCCTATGTAAGACACAGGAAAGGTATATAAGAGGTATACATTGGAGGTATACATTGGAGGTATACATTGGTATACATTGGTATAAATAAAGGTATACATTGGAGAGACAGGATGCCTGTCTAGATAGCTATGTAGTGAAAGGCTAGCCCAAGGGGATGATAGTTCATCTGTTCCCCACCCCCAGAGAACCAATCTACCTCAACTTCTCCAAGCCACTGGGTTTCCTACTGCCTGAGTTATTGCATCCTGCCATGAAAAATCCCTTGTTATCTGGGAAACATGTTTTGTTTACTTAAGTAGGAGGAAAATAGTTGTGAGGACTGTGTTTGGAGTCAAGGAATCTGGGCTGCCAGGATATGTGTTAGGTCTGCAGATCCTGTCCCAACTTGTATGTCCTCCTCTGGCCCCTGATGGAGCTGCCAACCTCAGATCTTTGCCAGCTTGGCCTGTACTTATTAGGATGTTGCTGTTCCTGCAAGCACACAGGTGGCCCTGCTCAGAGACCATGAATGCACAGTGCTTATAGGGCCTCATTGGTAGAGACCCCATTAATCCTTCTGTGGATATGGGAGTTACTCCTCACACTGGACTGCCGAGATCCTTAAGACCCTAAAGTCTTCTTGTTTTTGCTGTAAGGCTCCAATGGTCTGCTTCTATCACCATGGCAACACAGACACAACTCTACCTAGTACTTTTAGTACCTGAGGTTGAAAGAGATGCATATTTGCCTCTGAGGGCCGTCGTNCAGTTGGCAGGTTGNATTGTCTGGCAGGGTGTTTTTTGCTACTGGTCCTGATGGGCTGACCCCCTGAGCATCCAAAAGGAATGGCAATGGCCTGAAAAGGGCTCTAGTTAGGCAAGCTGAGACTCTTCCTGGCAGTCATTGCCCCACAAGCTGTCAAAGGACTCAGCTTCCTCTGCCTCTGTTCCTCCACCTCATTCTTCTTTAGCCTTACAAGTGTCTCCTGGGTCTGCAGGAATCCAGTTCATCAGGGCTCCCTTCATGTGATAAACTGGATATGAAAGGCTCTGGAGCCACCACTCCATCCTGCCTTTCCAGTACTGAGCATGTGACTTTAGGGAGGCTTTTGGGGCTAGAGAACTAAGAGAAACTTAGAGTTAAGTGCACACCAACAATAAAAGATCTGCAAATACAGCTGACTTCATGTCTGCCCTCCTTCATGGAGCTTCCTTTTCACCAGAGCATTCCAGGAAATGTGAAGACCTGGCTATTTCCTAGAATGATTGGGTGATTCACATTCAGAGCAGCTGGGTGTCTGAATTAATGGAGACTGCCTGGCTTGGGGTTCTTGATTTTTTTCCCTTTAGGGTCTCTCTCTCTCTCTCTCTCTCTCTCTCTCTCTCTCACACACACACACACACACACACACACACACACATATGCATACATTTCACTAAAATCTCTGGGCCACTCTGGGACCCATATTATATACATATATATTCCATATGTATACACATATATATGTATGTATGAATCTAGTTCTATGGTGTTAGATCCCCATAATCTTTTCAGATTGTGATTTTACTCATTATTATGCCTTGTTTTATCTATTCCCCTCATTTATTTAGCATCTGTACATTCCACACACATACACTCTGGGCCCATTTCTAGGACCTAGAAATCATGCTTCCTAAAAATTATAACTGTATTACATCAGTGTGAATTAATACAGTATTTAATATGTACTCTATATCCCATGGAAAGTAGCACCATGTGTTTGTCAGTTATTTAGGGGGAGGGGAAGGAGAGAAGATTCAAAAGTTGTGGTGACAGACCAATTGTCCTTCATAATGCCAGCTGCACATACATGGAGGGCCTGAACCTCAGGACTACTAAATAAAGGTCTCTACTCATAATTCTTTCTGAATCAGGGATGGCTCTTCAGCCTAAAGAAGCAGGCTTAGTTAATAAGGGACCTGTACTATGGGGCATACATGGCTTACGTGACTTAGGAAGATATTTGTTATGCATCACAGAGGTGCTGTGTGGGGAGCAGAACTGATTAATGTTTGATTACTCTTATATCTTTTCCAACACAGCCCCATCCCAACTTCATGTCTTCTTTTTTTAATAACCCACTAAATCCAGTCAGTGCTGCCCATATGTGCATGAGTGTGGGACCATTGGCTGAAACATGGGAATTCTACCAATGGTCACATCCTCAGAAATGAATGAGTCTCCCACTCCAGGAACTATCAGCTTCAAATAGCTCTCAGGAAGGGGTGATAACTGGAGATTATCTGTTGTCGAACTTTTCTGTCCCACCCACCAGCTCGCAAATCATGTTGTGGAGACTTATTAATTATAAAAGCTCGGCCGATAGCTTAGGCTTGCTACTAACTAGCTCTTACAACTTTAATTAACCCATCTTTATCACTCTTCTTTTTGTCTCATGGCTTTATTACGTTTACTCTATACTGCCCATGCTACTTCCTCTCCATCTGGCTGGTGACTCCCTCCTTCTTTCTGGGGTCTTTGTGTGTCTGAAAATCCTGCCTAGCTTTTGGCTGGTCAGCTTTTTATTAAACCAATCAGAATGACACATCTTCATAGTGTACAAAAAGATTATTCCACAACAACTGTCTACCCCATCTATGCCAGAAGTTTGGCCAGCTTGAGCTTATGTATATTTTATGAAAGCAATTCTAGCTACTGTAGAGCTCTTGGATGTGACAGTGACATCCTGTCCAGAAGACAGCATTTCATAGCGTTCCTCTGTACCCTTCAGCTCTTGCATTCTTTCTGTCCCCTTCTCCCGTGATGTTCCCTGAGCCTTGTTGGTTTTGGGGAGAGGTGATAGAGGTGTCTCATTCAGGCCTCAGCACGGAGTCTTATTCTTGACACATTGACTAGTTCTGCATCTCTCCATTGACTGCTGCCCACTGTAAAAAGAAGCTTCTCTGGCCAAGGATGACCCTTCCCCGTTCTATGTCAAAGACACATACAGTGTGAGCTTAGAATAATGTGACTCTAGAAGAGTCAGTGGTTGCCATTTCTATTGAAATCTATTTATTCCTCTCNAAATGCTGTCTACTGATCTTTCTAGCTCAGCCCTTTGTCCTGTAGGTTAGGATATCAATGTGCTTATCTGGCCCGGATTGGGTAGCCATGTGGCTTGCTTTGGCCTGGTAATATAAGGAAAAAAGAATTGGAAATAAGAGCTTTAAAAATGAGTGCAAGATTCTTTCCCTTCCTTGAAGGGATGAGGGGTAAGCATCTATAAATTGTGACTTAGCCTGGGATTTGAAGTGACTAAGATTAAGCACAGCCCTCCACACACACTAGACTGTTTCCAACTTGATGAGAAATAAACTCATATTGCTTGAAGATCCTGAGATATTTGTTGTGTGATCCTGAATGGGGCATGTTTAAGTGATACAATCCCTCAGTTTTCTCATTTGCCAAATCGGGATAATAATATCCACCACACAGAATTATGTGGGATTTGTAAGGGGTAACTTACACTAAGTAATTAGCACATATTCAGTCCACATATCTGCTCAGTGATTGCTAATTTTAGCAGTGCTTATCTTTATTGTCACATCAGGATTGTATTTATTTACTGTCCCATCTTATGTCATAGCCCCAGTGGCTGCAGCTCTGTTCCATGACACCTGGAGATACTTATCACCCATGTTAGGCTGAGACCTATGCTAGACTCTGAGGTCAGTTCCAGCTGAAGGATGGAAGTTACTCTCTTCCAACAGGCAGGACTAAGTTTTCTAGTGGTTTAGTGACACAGAGCTGGCCTTCCTGTGCCTCAGTTCTAGTTATTGGGTCTCTGTCAACTGCCTGGGGTCTTACACATCCCACATGTCATGCACCAGAAATGGGAACTGGATTCTCATGTCATTTCCAATGCTCCCAGTGACGAACATCATAGCAACTCGAGTTCACAACTGGTTGTCATATATCTAGGGCNTAGACCCTGTCCCTGAACCATGCTAGGCCCTTACTTTCTGGTCTGTTTCCCTGGTGGAAACTGCCTGCCTATAGAGGCCTTATGTCCTGCCCTGAACACTACACTATTGCATCTCTGTCTTGCCTCCCTTAGCAACTTTCCCTCAGACGCTGATACTGTCTTTTACCTGATACCTTCTCCAGAGTATGTGAAAGAACGAAGACATGTTCATGCTTGCATCACTTAGCAAGAAGTAGATGCTCAGGAAACACTGGTCAGGTGATGAATGATGTCACAGACTCACTGATCCTTAGTGACAAGAATGATACTAAGTCTTGTCTTTCTCAGATTGAAAAAANTTAAAGTATAGAGTCACAAAGTCTCCTTAAATTTAGAGCCAGTAACCAGAGTATTGACTGACTCTGTACTTCTAGTCTAGCCCAGCTCAAAAGAAGACAAGGAGAATATTCACTTTCATGCCAGAATGACAAAAAAAAAAATCCTCCAAATGTAATCCACTGAGAAGCTTCTGCATAAAGTCTTTTTCGTTTTTTTTTAAAGCAGAGCCATAAATAGAAAAGAAGGCAGCATGACAAAGGAGGAAATAATTTTCTTTTGTTTATTCTCTATTATGTCACTGTATTAAAGTGTACAAAGGGGAAATATTCTTGAGTAAACACACCAGATACTGAGGAGGTGAAGAAGAAAATGCACCCCAATTTTCTGCTTATCCCTAGAGCGACAAGGGACAAGAAGAACAAGGCTGGAGCTATAGAGTCACAGCTCAGCCCCACCTGCTTCTGGGTTTAACAAGGCCTCCCTCTTCATCAGGCAACAGAGATGCCCTTGGTCACATCTGCTCAAGGTCCTTCACAGTTACATCCCTCTCCTGGGCTTAGTCTACCTCTGTTACTTGAGCAGCTGGCATTTCCCTCCATGGGTTCACAGCTCTTCCTTGCTCTGCTGAAGCAGGGAGGGGCTTCCTTCTTGGATGGCACCATTCCCTAGGTCCTTCCCACATGCCTAGACTTTGCAGATATCTTGCTTTCTTCCCTGCACTCATCAACTGCTTGGGCTCACAGAGGCTCGTCCTCTGATATCTACACACAGTCTCTAGGCATGCACATGCGCCTAATGACATAGTCCTCAGATAAACATACAGATGTTTCAAATACTCTAGTCATTTCTGTCCCTAATCCTCAACTCTATCTGCCACCACCTCATTCCAAAGTCATTTGCTACTGTGAGATGGAGATGGTTAACTAACATGTCTCTTCATGCATCGGGCAGTGAATTGACTAAGAGGAGCGCAGAGGTTTGACTTAGAGAACAAACCTCAAAGAACTCTGTCTCCTTGGATTTTCTTCAAGGGAGAAAAGAGCAGTTGAGAGGGGGTTATGTCTGCTTGGAGTCTCTCCTAGAGTGTGTGGATACTGTGAGCTGAGGAACAAGGTTGGAGCTATAGTCACAGCTCAGCCCCGCCTGCTCCTGGGCTTAACAAGGCCTCCCCCTTCATCAACCCACAGAAATGCCCCTGGCCACCTCTCTTCCAGATGTTTCACTAGTTGCATGCAGACTCTACTGAGTCTGGTCTACCTCCCTTTCTTGAGCAGCCAGTATTTTCCTTCCTGGGCTCACAGGGATGGGTTCAGGAGAAGTTCCCATTGCTTGGGCTGAGCATTATTAATGACACCCTTTGGGCTGTTCTAAATAACTNGTGCCTATGGCTGGAGGAGTCTATGACCTTCCTACTTTTTCTGTTAGAGCTGAGTCAAGGAGGTCTTTGTTGTGACTCCATCTCCCATCATGCATCTAGGCATGCATTTTTTTAAGTGTCAATCACCTTAGCCTTTGATACTACTCTTCTATTTTTCCATTAACCATCTTCCAGTGGAAAGTATCATGTGAGTTATGTAAGTAAGCGTGGCTCCAGAGATTAAGTGACTATTCAATCTCACACAGACTGGAGCTGGGTCTCAGTGATCTTTCCCAGCATTTTGTCTCCTCCAAAGAAGGATTGTTTTAAGTTTCAGGCTGGATGGTGATTCTTTTTGTACGTTTTTTGTTGTTGTTGTTGTTGTTGTTCTGTTATGGACACAGTATTGCTTGGGACTTAATCCTCCCACCTCAGCTCCAGATTGCAGGATGTTAGGGTGTGTGGCCCCATGCCTGGCTTCAAGGAGTTCCCAAGTGCCATGCAGACCTGTTGTTTAATGGGTAATTATCTACAGTGCTAGGAGATACACCTATTTTGTCCTACATCATGAGGAAAGGGGCATTTATCTATTGTATCTCTCCAACTGAGAGTTCTTTCTTCCACCTGTTGAATATCTCTCTCTCTCTCTCTCTCTCTCTCTCTCTCTCTCTCTTAAATCTACAATGGTAGAAATTCTATGCAGGAAGAGACTGAAGGTGGCTATCTGGCTGGAAGGCAGAGGTCTTGGAGACTCTTCTTGGAACTGACTTTGAAGAAAGAGAACATTTCTTACTTTTGCCTGGTGTGTGAATGACCACAGTGAATTAACTATGGTTGTGGGTCAAAGTGCCGTTAGAGGCCATGTGACAGCTAAAACCAACCCTGTATCCTCCAACTTCATCCTGCACATTCACAATCCATCTAAACCAAGGCCCACAGTGATTCAATGAGTGGAGAAATTGAGAAGCAATGAGAGTATAGGCCAAGCCAAGTTTGTACCATCAGAGGTAGTGACAAAGTAGAGACCACTCTTGTATGGAGTTGATTGAGAGCTACCAAGTAGCATGGGCAAATAATGTCTGCAGGAAAAAAAATGTATAAATGGGGTGCTGGGGAGATGTTTCAATCACCTAAGCCCTCTTAGCTGATGTAAGCATGAGGACCTGAATTTGATGACCCAGCACCCACATAAAAAGCTGGTTGTTGGTGCATACATCTACAACCCCAGTGCTGAGACAAGAGGATCCCTAAGCCTGTTGGCCAGCAAGGCTAGCCTAATCAATCACTTCTGGGTACAGTGAGAAATCCAATCTTAAAAGGTAAGGTGGAGACTGATCTAGGAAGTAGCCTGATGCTGACTTCTGGCTTAAACACATGTGTACACAAATGCATATAAACACACCCACACAGAAAAACATGTACATAACACATACACAAGTTTAAGGGACACACACACACACACACATACACACAAAGGGCAGAAGCAGCACCTCTGTTAGTATGCTTTAGCTGACAGAATTTAGAAACTCATATAGTTTGACAGGTTTTCAATCTTCTCATCACCATAAGCATCTCTTAAAAATCAATAAAATTACATTTCAAAGACCCCCATCCCTCACAGATTCCATCTGTGGCCAGCCCAGAGTCCTCTTCAGCTTCTGTCCTCTGTTCTTTGTCTGAACAGAGGAGATGCACGTGGGTGTCTTCTGCATGACAAGTAGGGCCCAGGATCATTTGTTTTCTCTATGATAGGGAAACATTCTGAGTTCCCATCCACAACGCCAGTGTCCTCCCAGACAGATGAGGCATGGGCAGAATATTTCACACTGATGGCTCAGAGCTTGGAGGTGGCAATAGTGCTGATTTCTTTCTATGTGACTTTATTTCTGTAGTAGTTATTCATCCTTAAAGCCCACCTGGGAGGTCTCGGGAGGGCCAGCAAGAGAGGGGCCATCCTCTTCTCACAAACCTCCTGGGCTTCTACTTTCTGTCTCTTGCAAGATTCCCAATTCCTGGTGTGAATTCCCTTATCTTCCCTGAGTTCCTTAAGCCCCTTAGCAGACGTTCTAAAGAAACTGAGAAGTTGATTGTTAGCACCTAGATAATGTAATTATCTGGGGTTTTCCTGGTGGAGATTAGAAATGTTATCCCAGAGCTAAGGAATTCTACCTCTTGGACCATTTTCCCTCATTTCTGTAAATTTACCTACCCATCTACATAAAGGCAAAGGGCTTCCTGGGTGCTTTTACATCCTTCCCACCTCTTAGCCTTTGCTCGTGATATTCTTCATCAGGAAAGTTCTGCCCTTTGCCTTTGCTTTTCTGCCTGTCAAGTGAGTTAACCTTCCTTCCCCTTATCACCGGAAGTCTACTCTACACTTCCGCTTCTAGCCCCTGCACCCCTCTTTGACTCCCTCTTCTCTGTATTTCATCATATGTCACACTGTATTGTATTTTTATCTGTTTCAAGTTTATAGTATTAGTCGTCCTAGGGAGATAAAGACTCTCGTAGGACAAAGAATCATTACTGAGAACAGATATTTGGCGATTGCCTGGTAGGGGTAGGGAATAAGTCACTTGGAGAAGATACAAAGAAAATTCAAGCTAGGAGGAGCTTGAAGGTTGTCTAGGGTATTTCACTTTACAAATGAGATGTACAAGCCAACACAAGAGCCTCTCACATGCCGACAGCCAAGCACATGATTAAAATGAAAGCTACGGTGAGCCCTGGGTCAGAGCTTTCTTCTGNATGTTCAGCCTCTGCAGGAACTCGGCATCCAAGATCTCCTCCTAAAAACAGGCGAGTGGAGAAGACGGACTTCTCAGGCTCGGGTGGGTTCTGCACGAACTCAGCTGCCTTTGCAGCTGCATCCNCTCTCCACCCCTTAGAAAAGTAGCCTTTGACTGGCCTCTTTTTTTCCTCTTTAGGTCTACAACAGTTCTTCCTGATTCAGGGTTTTGCTTTTCACAGTTTCAGTTATCTGAGGCCAATCCAGGCAAAAACAAAAACGACAACAATAAACTATTAAATGAAAACTTCCAAGAACAAAATAGTAATTTATGAGTAGAAGTTTACAATATTTTGAATAGCATGATGAAATCTTGTATTCTCTCCTCTGTATGTTATACATTTTTTAAACAAATTATATCATTTAACACTTCCCTTTCCTCCCTCCAACCTTTACTATTTACCTCTCTTGCTCACTCTCAAATTCATGGCCTCTGTTTCTTTAATTGTTGTTGTTCTGTGTGTGTGCGTGCATGAACAAATACCACCCGCTCAGTCTGTATACTGTTACTTGTATGTACATGATTTGGGTGCTGACCACTTGGTATTGAATAGTCAATTTGGGGCCTCTTTCATGAGGAAGACTATTTCCTCTGCTTAGCATTTTTTAGTAGTCTGTAGCTCTTTGTCTACAGTTGCTGTCCCATGAGAAGAGTCAAAGGAAAGGGCATTTACTGTGAGATTTTTGTCTCCTAGAAATGTCAGAGAAACTACACCCATAAAGTCTTATCAACGTGGCTGCCTCAACAAGACCTGACCAGGGACAACAGCAGTAGACCAGTAGACATGCTCACATGAAAAGGGGTAACTTCTTTCCTTCTTGGAACCCAAACCATCCCTTTATCCAGTGTAATATACATACATACATACATACATACATACATGTATGTGTGATTCATAGTCACTTAGTAGCTGTCTCAGTTATCAGAGCCACTATCATATTATTACAGTGCTTAATAGGAGACATAAAATTCAAGATTAATGATGCTGGCATCTGGTTATGACAAATAGAAGTTGTGAAGTTATAAAGCATGTCCTTTAAGTGAAAAAGAAATATATATATATATATATATATATATAGAGAGAGAGAGACATATTTTTAAATAAATATATAGGTTGCTACTCCACANTTTTTTCCCCCACACTGGAAAAAAAAGTTTGTTATTTTTGACTATCTCCATCCTCCCAATTTAGAAAGATCGTCGATTTTCAGAAGACTCTCAGAGTTCCTGTTTCATTTATAGACTCACTCCCCAAGGAGCAGAAGTGTCCCTGTTGAGGTGTCTCAAACTAAAATGGTTCTGGGCACCAGGCACTGTGGCAGATGAGCTTGGCTTCTGTGTTAGGAGTAGCAGGAAGTGACGGTTGTGGGGAACCCCAGAGTCTGCCAAGAATCTGCCACCCTCAACTCCTGCTTGTTCTTGCCATGTAGAAGCCCAAGTCCAGGATTTCTTTCAGTCTTCCAAGGGAAACCCAAAAATAAATAATTTTTAGACCATTACCCAATGATAAACATCATTCATAAGTTCATTTCTTTTTTCTTGCTTTAAACACTTTGTAGTCACACCAAATATTTACACCCCGGGCTACTGTTTTCAACTGTGGCTCTAAGTTCTTATGTGAATTTTACAATGACTGGAGTCGTAGACTGGCAAGAGCATCACAGACATCTGACAGCTCCTTTTTCTCAGTTATTACATTTCTCCATCTTTCACCACAAGTTGCTTAATCTCTCTGCCTCAGCCTCCTCCTTCATAAAATTAGCATAATGAGCACGCCCACTGCCTACCCTCCTATGGAGGCTGAGAGTAATGAATGAGAATATGTGTAAAGTGCTAGAATGCTGGCATCTGTTGAGTACTCAACAGATGCCAGCATTCTAGCACTTTACACATATTCTCATTCATTACTCTCAGCCTCCATAGGAGGGTAGGCAGTGGGCGTGCTCATTATGCTAATTTTATGAAGGAGGAGGCTGAGGCAGAGAGATTAAGCAACTTGTGGTGAAAGATGGAGAAATGTAATAACTGAGAAAAAGGAGCTGTCAGATGTCTGTGATGCTCTTGCCAGTCTACGACTCCAGTCATTGTAAAATTCACATAAGAACTTAGAGCCACAGTTGAAAACAGTAGCCCGGGGTGTAAATATTTGGTGTGACTACAAAGTGTTTAAAGCAAGAAAAAAGAAATGAACTTATGAATGATGTTTATCATTGGGTAATGGTCTAAAAATTATTTATTTTTGGGTTTCCCTTGGAAGACTGAAAGAAATCCTGGACTTGGGCTTCTACATGGCAAGAACAAGCAGGAGTTGAGGGTGGCAGATTCTTGGCAGACTCTGGGGTTCCCCACAACCGTCACTTCCTGCTACTCCTAACACAGAAGCCAAGCTCATCTGCCACAGTGCCTGGTGCCCAGAACCATTTTAGTTTGAGACACCTCAACAGGGACACTTCTGCTCCTTGGGGAGTGAGTCTATAAATGAAACAGGAACTCTGAGAGTCTTCTGAAAATCGACGATCTTTCTAAATTGGGAGGATGGAGATAGTCAAAAATAACAAACTTTTTTTTCCAGTGTGGGGGAAAAAAATCATCAGAAAATTTCTCAAGAAAGAAACAATTTAGTGATACGGAAAAATCAGTCTGTGTTCTGCAACCTTTGAATGGCGGCTTCAAACATTTGAACCTTGCCAAGCCAATTTTCCCCTTTCAGATTCAACGCTGCTTCATTTATCTCAGTGGGGACTCAAGACCAGCAGAATTTGAAGTCATAAAGCTGAGCATCTTTGAATGATTTTGGTCAAAACAGCTCCTTTGTCAGCAGCCAAAGTGTGCTTACTTAATGTTCTTCCTTCTCGAAAGATACTAAAGAGAAATCTCTAAAATTTTTCGAAAAACATTTCACCTCTGAGCCGATTAGGAAAGTGGAGAATTTCATTTGGAAAACAGGCACATATTTCAGAGCCTTATCAGCTCTAGGGAAGAGGAGATTATAATGGAATCAAGGTTCCCCCGCTTTGCTTTAACTAGAGTGAATGCCTCTGTGATCACTGCAATAATGATGCTTTGCATTTATATAGCACCATTCATTCTTCAGAGGCCCTCAAAATGATTTACAAACATTATCTCATTAAATCCTCTCAGACATCCCAGTAAAGCAAATAACCTCAAGAGAGATTATCTCTAGGTACATGGCTCCCTTCAGCAGGACAGAGGTGAGATGAGCTACCCATAATCCCAGTCCATGTACTCCTGTGACTAAAAACAGAGCCTGGGTCTGTACAATGCCAGATGGAGCCTTGTGTAAGGGTCAGTGTCTCCTCCCTGATGTGAGACTCGACTTTGTTCCCCATGTGTCCTATGCAGCTTCCAGAGGCTTGTGCAGTGGAAAACCATGCCTGGGTCTTCCCATCTGGAAACTGTATTTGGGTCTTGTAGATAGAGGGGGCATTCACAGGCTCTTGCTGAATGCATGAATGCTAGTTTAGTCTTAAGATGTCCAGCTGCACTTGATTAGTCTAAAAGCTCAAATTGTACTCAAGAGATGAATTTCCCCATGTTTCCCTTAGCTCTGGAGACACTGGGGTCCATTCATAAATTTCTGTACCTGATGATGACTTCAAGTGAGGAAAGAGGCCTACTTCTTTGGGATATCGAGGCAAAGCTCTTGTTGAGGTATACTAGGAGTGTGTGCATGGAGGCAGGAGAGGGCCAGATAAGCACATTCTATCACATGCCCAGTNGGAGTCTTTGTAATTAGTCCTTTCTCAAGCCACCCAGCTTCACAGATCCAGTAGGTAGAGAAAGCAAGTTTTAAAGCCACATTGCTGGACTCCAGAGTCTGCGTGCTAGCCTCCCTCTGNACTGAGAGAGGGAACCAGACATCTGGCAATCTCTTGCCCCCTGCACATCCTATCCTATACTATTCTGGCAACTTCTTCCCTTTCCATCTCAGGCTATGGGTTAGGAGACAGGCACGGGGTGATTGATGGCTTCCAGCAATAGTTGGGGAAAGATTATCTAGCAGCATGTGCTGAAGGAGCCGTGGCTGGGGGCATGCTCATAATAGCAATTGAAGTGCCGGTTTCTGCAGGGTTTGAAGTGCCAGGGTCTCTGGGGCTTATTAATCCCACAGCAGTCGTGGAAAGGGCCTCATTGCTGCTGTTATTTATATCCTTTGCTGTGCTCATCCAAGAAGGCAAGTCAGCTGGGATTATGTTCCAGGGACACAGAGGCCTGCCTGCTATCCAAGCTAGGTCCGCAGAGGACTCTTCCTTCTCAGCTGGTTACTGGGTCGCATTCATGAGGAGAAGTGAATGGAGGCTATTTAGTCATGGTGATGCGTGCACTGACACATGCATCAGGCCAGGAAGATATGGGGTCTTGGATCTCTACNAACTTCCTCAGTGGCAATCACACAGGATGCCTTCTCTGTGATGTCCCCTTAGAAGTCCACAGTGATTGTCTCATCTTCCTGGAAACTGCTGACCTCTTATGCTTTGTCCCTTGTTAGATTTTACTTCTTTTCTGTATGAAATTCTGGCTTCTGTAAATATGAAGAGTTCCTAAGAGCATAGATTATGACTANTGCTTGGTGGGGGTGCTTAAAGTGTGATGCACAATAAAGTGTGAAACATCAGCATTTGCAGTCCCTAGTAACTGCCCACTTCTCAGAGCACATCGTCTACCATGACTTGTGTGGCCTTTTACCATTTATTCCCCAAGGCCAGATGACAGCTCACACTCCAGGCAGGTTCCTCCTAGATTCAGCCCATGATTTCCTTTGGCCTTGAACATCTTTTACTTTAGCCTAGAACACCCTTGCTTTCCACCTTGCCAACCATATATCTCAACAGAGTCACCTTGTGCCAACACTGTCCCTTGCATAGTTTTATTATAGGAATAATTGTGTTTCAATTAGTTATTGACCTGTTTCCCACTATANTGAGAGCTCCTTGGGAATAGGANCACATCATTTTTANTTTTTTGTGCCCTTCTACCTATACTGATGCCTGAACAGAATAAAAATGTAAGGAAACACACATGCAAAGTCTTAGTAATNTAAAGAAATAATATTAAATGCAATATTTTCCTTAAAATAATAAAAATTATTATAAAACCCATTTTGAACAAAATATCAACATTTTGTTCCCTTTTTCAGACTTAAGCTACACAACAGGTTATTTGATATTAATGCAAAAAATGAACTTATTGCTGTAGATAAGTAAATGAACACACTCATCACCCTCCCTGTTCATCTCCTGTATGTGTGTGTGTGTATGTATGTATGTATGTATGTGTGAGACACTCTTTACAAAATTTCAACATACAATACAAATATTATTAATGAACATCTTCAAATTTTTAAATAAAGATGGAATGAATGACAGTGACATATTGAGTCATATTGATGCCCTAAGCAAAAAGAAGAATGAAACACATTCTGGCCTAGGGATGTACCTCAGTTGGTAGAGCGCTTGCCTTGCATGCAGGAAGCCCTAGGTTCAATTCTGAATACTACCAAAAAAATATGGATCTCTCTTTATTTAATCTTTTGAAATTTTATTCATCTTGGATATTTGCAGTATTTTGTGCATATTTTAAGTTAATTTTTGTTTTATTATATACTGCCTAGAGCCAAGGAGCCAACCTAGTCAGTGAAGTGCTTGCTGCACATATATGAGGACCTGAGTTTGGACCCCAGTACTTTTATAAAAAGTCAGGCTTCCTTATCTCTGGGGAGTCAAAAACCAGGGGGTCCCTGGAGCTTGCTAGCCAGCTAATCTTACTGAATCAAAGGTTCAGTAAGAGACTTTGTCTCAAAAAGTAATGTGGAGAAGAATTGAGAAAAA
>LZPO01108753.1:4009-26708 GCA_001675575.1 Neotoma lepida
GAGAGATAACTTTGGTTAAGAGCTCTTGCTGCTCTTGCAGAGAACAAGAATTCAATTCCCAACACCCATATCTGGCAGGTCACAACTGCCTGTAAGTCCAACTCCAGGGAATCCAATGGCTTCTTCTGGTCTTCATGGGTACTGCACAGACACACATACATAAAGTGAACTTAAAAATTATGAAAGGCAAGAAAGCGTATTCCAAGCTGAAGAAATGTCTTGAGACTTAGAAAACACTGTGACTCTCCTCTCTCCTTGTTGCCATAAATCGTGTGGTTTTCCCAGACGAATGAAATGCAGAAACACCTGCAGGATCCNCTATTGATTCCTTCACACTAGGGTCAGAGCAGGTTTCCAGGGAAAGGAAGGGGTTCAGAAACAAGGTACAAGTGCTTACTTTATGCCAGAATGCACTGAGTTCTCTGCAATATAGCANTCAGTCCTTACAGCACCTCCACAAGCACACCTCTTCCCCGTTGTNCGGAGCAGAAAGAGGTTCAGAGGGCAGTTGGTGAGTCAAGCTTGAACCCCTAAAAAGCAGAGAAGTCTATCTGAATCTACAACAACTGGAAGCTAAAGATAAGACTCCCTGGCACACCACACTGATCCACAGCTGAAAGCTAAACACCAAGAAATTTCTGTTCTGAAAATGACTGTGAAGTTGTGGGGAAGTCACTGGACATCTGAAGATTCAAGCAGGACAGATAGATACAAAGTAGATNCACGAAACTAAGTTAGGAAGAGGGAATTCTGTGGATTTTATGTAGCCAGACTTGAATTCTTCCTGTGAGACTTTGTCCACATGGTAGAAATGTTTCTGTATGTCAACAGATTTCTCGCAGTTCTAAGAGAAAGTCTTGCAAGACCAAGAAAGGTCATGTTTAAGTCTGCTTCTACCATGTCACAAAAAAGCAATCATGGCATTCATCCGAAGAGCTATGAACGCGAATGTGAACATTGTTAAATATTTATACAAACACATTGATTACCTACATTTATAAGCCTATGGAAGCAGCAGTCTGTTCTGTAACACAATGTTGGAGAAAAAAATACAAGGTTCTTTGCAAGTCCAGTAATCAGTCATATTCAGTACTCATTAAACTGACGCTTGAATCACTCTTCATTTTGTTTGCAAAGATGATTCACATCTGTGCCAGCACATCTGTGGGTGTGTTCAGAGGGAGGTGTGCTTTGGGCTAAAAATCCAGAGGGGGCTTTTGGCACTTATGGGTTTGTAAACAAATCCCACAGTTGCAACAATAAAAACAAGAAGGGCGGCAGCCACNAAATTTATTTCTGTGGATGTGCTCTCTCTGGTGTCAGGCCGAGAGTGTTGTTGACAGAAGTTTTGCACATCACAGGACCCTTGAATGGGAACTGTCACAACTGAGTGTAAGCAAGATGTGTGTGTGTGTGTGTGTGAGTGCGTTCATGTGTGCATGTGTGCAAATATGTGTGTGATTCTGTTTGCATATGCATATGTGTGTTTGTGTGAGTCTCTGTGTGTGTGTATATGTGTGTGTTTGTGTTTGTGTGTGTGTGTGTGTGTATGCCAAGAAGCCAGAAGTCTTTCTCAACTACTTAACCTTTTAAGATGGACTGTACAGTGACCACCCCCAGGGGTTCTTCTAGCCCTGCCTCCCCAGTTCTAGGACTGCAAGCACATGACACTGCCCCTAGCTTTTGATGTAGATACTTGAGATCACACACCACGTCCTTGGGCTTGTGCACCAAGCACACTTGACTNATCCATCTTCCCAGCTGTCTTCTCACCGTTATCCTCACCTTGACTTTGTTTGGATGCTGATGGCAAAATGCACTGGAAAAAATCAGGTTCCTGAATGGTGATTGGTAGAGCTGCAGCNAATGGGTACACATGACATTTAGTCTGTATTTACAAGCTCACATGGCAGAAAAACAGGTTTATTTGCTTGTTTACTGAAGCCAATGTAGAGATGCTACACTTTGCAAAATGCCCCTGTCAGTGAGNAGACAGAAAAAAGGAGAAATTTACAATTATGGTTGAGTTAGAAGGGAGTGCAGAGGTGGTGGGAGTGTAGCAGTGACCTGCTTTATTTATTTCTGGGCACTACAGAAAACAACTTGTGACTCCTGTTTCATCTTCTCCCCCTTCCCTCCCCCTGTAAACAAGCTTCAAAAGGGAAAATAAAACCCCCAAATGTTAATAAAAATCCTAATGCCAAATGCAAATATTATCCCAAAACACAAGGGAGAGGTGAGTGATGTTCTGTAGAGGCCAAGTGNCTGTTGCTGAAAGAAATGTAAGGTTGGGTGTACTTGTGTTAGTAGAGGAGGAAGTTAAAGATTCAATATAAACAGAAAAGGGTGGATTTAAGTGATAAGGTTGCCTGATCTTGACAGCAAATGACAGGAAATCCCTGGTACANACATATTCTGCAAGTCTAAAGCTTGATTCTAAAATAAAAAGTCTTAGAAATTGTGGCTTGGCACAGACTTTGAGAGGACAGCAAGGCTTGGGCCAGATAACACACTGACAGCTGTCTACCCTGGACTTAGGACTCTTGAGTCAGACTCAAGGTAGAGTTGNCCCGCCAGGGAACAGTGTGGGTGGTCCTTCTGAAGGACATATTTTTCAGATCGTTCTTGACCTCTCTTCTGCCTACCACTTCCGTGACTAGATACCACCTGAACCACAAGGAAGAAAACAGGAAGGTCAATTTCATGATAGGGAAGATGGGGAAAGGNTTGTTAGACGCCAAAACCAACAGATGTCCTCAGCACTAATAATAGTCAAGGTACCACACTTGTAAATGTTACTTTTTTCATAAATTAAAGTACATGAAAGCTTATCCCTAACAGAATGTCACCCGCATACTAATACATGACACAAATTTGGAAAGGAAAGAGGGGATGAGAGTGAACAGCAAGAAATGGCAGCTGGGCATGGTATTGAGCCAGTGTTCACCCAGCCAGATCCTTCCCCTTCGTATGGGGTACCAGGGATAGAAGGAGCCTGACACCTACATATCACCTGCTCTCTGTTACCTCAAAGAAAGAGAAAATCGCCAAGGCAGGTCAGGTACTGCAGCTATCAAGACTTCAAATGAACTAGAAGTACTATCTTCAAAGGTAAGATCTTATTCACTTGCGCATGTACACACACACACACACACACACACACACGCACACATGGACAAGAGTTTGTTGACACGTGTGTGTGTGTGTGTGTGTGTGTATGTAGGCTACTATATTGAAAGTGTGCCTGCAGAGGTCAAGAGACAACCCCAGGTGTCATTCCACAGGTGTCTTCCACTTTCTGTTTGAGACAGATCCTCTCATCAGCCTGGAACTTTACCAGGTGAGCTGGGCTAGCTGACAGGGAGCTCTACAGGCCTGTCTGCCTGCCTGCCTGCCTCCTAACTCTCCAACGCTGAGACACAAGGGCAGGCCACCATGCCTCATTTGTTTTTTAACATGAGTCCTGAGAATCGAACTCAAGTCCTCATAATCATGAGGCAAATGCTTTACTGAGTGAACCATCAGTCTAGTCTTCCCATTCTGTTCTAAGAGACTTCCNCATGGACTTCACTCTCATCTTTGCTACCATCCAAATCTGAAAAACACCTTCCATTCCACGCTGTGACTATCAAAGTGTTCTGCTCTACCACACTCTTCCTANCCAGAATAAACAGCTATTCCAAATCCTCACCATTGGTTTAGTGGCATTTTCACATTTCTGTCTGGGAGACTAAAGGAGTATCTGCCATGGTCTCAACTGAGAAAACAATTANATTGGTGGTGTTGCAGCTGTTGTTGTTTTGAAATGTTTCTAACTTTGGGGGCTGTTTTAGGTTTCGACACTAGGAGCTTGGGCAGCATCCACATCTTCTGTGGGAGATGTGATATGCACTTGTGGAGACGGGACTGTGTGCCAGACTGTGTGGAGAAAATACTAAATTGAGTTCCACCCAACCAGAAATCCATCTACCTTGGTCACGTGACACAAAGTCAGTTCCAGGATTGGCATAGGAAACCACTGGTCAAGAATCTCTCCACTAGGAGATATCCTAGACAAGAAATGGTAAGTTTCGAGAAGTGGGGGAATTGGCATCATTTGAAATTAATATTTATTTTTAATATATTTTTTTCTTCCTGGAACAGTGACAATGGAAAGTTTGGAGAAATGGCAAGTGTTATTTAGCTTCTCACTGGGAGTCCTCCACTCCGAGTTGTGTGAGTGGTAAATACAGAAGCAAAAATATGCTTGTATTGCCTAAAATAGAACTTAAAATGTTGAGATACATGACTGCTGTTCCCTACTTCATACTCAGACTGCCAATACAGCATCTGAAAGTTGCTGGCCATCTATTGATGGCAACTACCATTACTTGAATATATATTGGAGACATTATACCACTCAGGACCTAAGATACAATAAGAACATGGTAAATGCTATCAAATTGGGGGGGGTAGCAGATTGTATTGGTCGGGGTTCTCCAGAGGTGCAGAACCAACAGAGTGAACATATATCACGAGAGGGGATTTGGGGATTTGACAGATTGGTTTGCCCAGTAGGGGCTGAATAGTCCAATAGTTGCCACCTGCACACTACAAAGAACAATAACCCAATAGTCACTCAGACCACACAGCTAGGTGCCTCTGCATCNCAATCCCGTACTGACATCCTGAAGATTCCTGAAGAGCCACTGGTCTAGAGGCCACATCAGAAGAANCTGTTTTGATGTAAATGATAGCAGCTCACTGACAGGACAGATACAACCACCAGCAAGAAGCAAAGACAGGGAGGCCAACAGAACTGCACTTCCTTCAGACCTTTATCATCAGCTGCTACTAGGAGGTGCTACCCACTCTGAAGAGGGTCTTCTCCCCTCAGCTACTGCTTCCTGGAAATATGCTCATAGACACGTCTCCTGGTTGATTCCAGATCCAAAATCAAGTTGACAGTCAAAATCATCCATCACACAGACAGAGCAGAAACTGGGTCCTAGCTCCTCACCAACAGGGATGCAGATTCCNACCCTCAACTCAGCTACAAAACAAAGTGATATAATCAACCATGAAGAGGTTCCAGAGCTCTGGCCAAGATTTGTCTGTATATGATGCATGGGACACGGCATTGGAGCCACCTCAAGGCCAAATCCTGCATGTCTTTAGTGATGAGCTGAGACAGCGTCCCAGACTATAAGATACAGACTGAAGAGCTCAGCTGTAAATATGCTTGGTACCTAGAGAGCACATCTAAACTGACTTTAGTGCCTTGACAAAGAAAGGGACCTTCCTGGATTGTTTGGTTGCCCTAGCCCACTCCTACACACCCTCTTCAGGCCAGCTCAACAGCAATGCCAAGGAAAACCCACCCTCAGGTGCCCATGTTCTCATGCATGCTGATGGGAGGTGGAAATAGATTGATCTCATCTCCTTGGTGCATCTCTCTCTCCCTCCCTNCCATTCCCTCCATTTTGCTGTCCTTGATGGCTATGATCTATATGTCATCAAGTAAAATTTGACAAATATCATGTCACAAGCACAAAAAGGACAGCCGAGTTTTTTTATATTGACCTCAATCCAAACAAAGACACCACCATGTAGACTTCCTAGTGTCATTTTAGACAGAGAAACTTAGTCTGAAGAGGTTATTAAATAACAAAATTCAAACCCAAAGCCAAATTAATTGGTCTCCGAAGATCGAGCATCCTTAAATGCTACTATTTCAGTAGGAGAAAGCGAGCCCAAGTCAGTCCATGCTTTTCTATCACAGACTACATGAGCCTCTGGTTTTAACACACATGGAATGGTTGTTAGGGAATGGCAGTTTGCCCTCTCTCAGATTCCCATCCAACAATCCATCCTCCTGACCCCGTTAAACCCACATTTTGACCAACTCCCATGTAAGTCTTNGGCCTTTTCACATCCTAGCTTCTGGAATTCCCTTTCCCATTTCTGGTAATGGGANAGCTATCTCAATAAACAGGGCAAAGAACATCTGTTCAAAGCCCTATTCTAGCCCTTAGAGCTTCATGATCCCAAATACACAACCGCCTCTGAAATTTCTATTAGCCAAGAACTCCATTAGAGCTTCCATGTACACAATGCCACTTTCCCTGTTAGAACTTCAGGGTCTGAGGACAATGCTCTGTAATTTTAGGCCTGACCCTGAAGATTCCAACTGGTTTTCATTGATGGAGAGGTGGTAGCTTGGCCTTGGTCACTTCGCTCACACCAGAGACCACAGCTTTTCCCAAGATGCATTTGAGTAGATCCTGAAGTCGAGTTTATTCCTGAACCCTGTGAGTCTAAAGAACTTTCCAAGGAAGAGCTACTACATCAAGCTCCAAGAAGCCCAAGCTTTCCACTCACATCAGTTATAACATCAGTTCTGCTTCCTAGGATAGCCCTTTGTATCCAAGATCCTTTGCAAGCCAACACCAACCTGAGTCAAGTCTAATGCTTCCACATCCTTTGGATACTGCGATATGATTTTTGATTCTATGCTTTAGTGACAGGCTCAGGCCCACCATCCTCCCTGCCTTCACATTAAAAAATGCAAAAGTATGAATTTAGAGGTCAGGAAAACTAATCTTAAATTATGGTCCTATGTCCCCCTCCAACTATCCTATTATGGGCTCTTGGGTTCATTTCACATCATCATTGGCTTATGACTTTGATGACTGGCTAAACTGATTTATATGTATGTATAAGCTAACAGGCACATATTCTGTATCTGTACTTATGTATGTATTTTCAATCCCATTATTTCATCTTTCCTTTTTAAGGTCGCTGGGCAAGGTCTACAGTCTTTGCAACACAATTAACCTAAGACATATAAAGTAAGAAATATTATTTTAAAATATCTAGAATTAATATCAGTGAACATCAGATGTCATACTTGTAATGATATCCTCACTGTTGCAACCATCACCTACATTTGTGGAGCCTCTTAAATGTACTGAGACTCGCACTATGTCCTTAATAAACACCACTGTACATACTGTAACCTGACAAGGCAGACATCATTGTCTTGTTTTCTGCAGCCACAGAAACTGCAACTCAAGAAGAGAAGTCCTTGACTCCATGTCACACAGCTACTGAGTGGTCAAATCAAACTGTCCCTTCAGATCTGACCACTGTCCAATCCTCCTCTAAGTCACAAGTAAAAGAGACAGAGAGGAAGAAAATCAACAGGAGGAATCCTCAGTGTCCAACAAGACACCTGGACAAACAGGATAGAGCGCACCAGGCAAGAGTCAGTCCTGCAAGACCATGAGGAACTGAGCCAAGAAGAGAGATGCGTACATGTCAGGGAAAGTAGAATTTCAAGCCAAAGTGGGCTTGATCTGGACCTGAAGGTGAGGAGAATAAGGGGCCGTGTGCAGAAGAGGATGAAAACTAAAAAGTAGGACTGCCTGGGTAACCATGGCAACCCATACTCCCGAACATCTATTGTGTTCTACCCAGTTCTAGACAGGACAGCCCACATTAACTCCTTGCGTCCCAGCAGAAGGTCAGGAAGGTGCATTTGAATCTCCACACTACAGAAGACGAACCATAATCACACAAAGAATAAGTAGTCCAAGCAGAGATGGTGACAGTCAGGGTAATGCAGGATGTGGCTTCACCTCAGGGCATGATGGGAGAGGCTGTCCAAATACCTGTGGTGGGAAAGCATGGTCACCTCATATGACCACATAGCATGACTTGGGGAGTTCACTTGGTTCTAATTTCACCAGCTCAGCCACGGCAGAACTTTGCTTAAAAAAAAAGAAAAAGAAAGTGGTGGTGAGATATCTCTTCTTTCATGATTCAATGTCTTTTATATTTAGTCATGGATCCCTTATTCTGTCTTCTGTCATGGATGTTGGGACAGAAAGACCCATCATTTCACAGACCTTGTCTTCAAGAAATTCCCTAACCTCGCTACTGAGCTCCCACGAAATAGTCGTCTTCTGCCATGAGCATAATGCGGCCCTCAAGCCTGCCTCACAACACAGCAAATGTATCTGAACTGTGATTCCTTGTTGTCCAGTCTGTAACCCCATGACCAGTCATAAATACTTACACAATCACTTTTGCTTGTCACACTAAAACCACTAGTTAAACACTGCAAAGTATCATTAACATAAATCAATCCAGCACGAGGAAATCACACTAGCCCCATTCTTTTCTCGGGATTCTGTAGACCTCTCATCATTGTGTATTGGCATCAAGCTCCACTCAACTTGCTAAAGCAGCTGAATGATCTGACTGAGTCATACTCTCCCCTCCACCTTGGCACTGGGCAGGTTAAATGTTGATGATAAGGGGATATTTCTATAGATTCATATCTGGCCGGTCAGATCTCATCATATCCAACTGCCCCACAGCCTGCTATGCTTGCTCTTCTCTCCTCCTCTGGCTTAATTTTATGGGCTACATCCAGACCCAAAGGCTTGTGTGCAGGTTGCCTTGCCATGATAGTTCCATTAGCACGGAGATTTATTTGTGAGGACATTGCTCCCAGCTCACAAAGAGAAGTGACTCTGACGCAATAAAAAGATGTCAGCCCATAAAACCTGTGTTCAGTGCATGGCTCCCCTGGTTCTCACTTGGCTATGGAGTGTCAAAGAGTCCCTTGAGCCCACTGACAGGGCTTAGGCCCTCCCTACTGGTTCAGGTGCGTGCCAGTGTCTGTCTCCAACGATGAGTGGGATGCGGACATTTGTAAAATGGTAGCATTTCCAGTTTAACGTTACTGGATATGGGGCCAGCCTAAGGAGATGACGCAGTAACGTGCTTGCCTTGCTAGCACAAGGACCTGGGGCCCCAGAACCCACACCAGACAACACCAGGCATTGTGGCACATGGTAGTAATTCCAGTGCTGGTGAGGCATAAACAGGATCTCTGGGGCTTGCTGGCCAGCCAACTCAGGCAAATCAGGGAGTTACAAGCCAGTGAGTAGTTCTGTCTCCAACAACCAAGATAGACAGCACGTGAGGAATGATATATGAGGTTTTCTGGCCCCCACATGCATATATACTCCCCAAAGAAAGCAAAACAACGATCTCAAACAAAAGAAAAAAAGAATTGTCCTTTCTGGGGATGAGAGATTAGCTTAGTAAGGTGCTTGCCANACACACAGATGCTACCATATCCACCTACTCACATGCATCTGTACACACATGAACATACACACATACAAAGAAATTGACTTTATTCTGTAAAACACTGGCTGTATCCCAAACAGGGAAAGCAGCAGTCTCTAATGAAGTAAATACTCTGATTGCAGGGTCATTGCTGGCAATGGTGGTATTTGGTTGTGATGGGTTTATCCTCCTAGGAAATAAGCCTGTCTGCTCGCTCATCATCTACCCAGCTCCTCAATAGTTCTTCCCTGAGCCAGCTGGACTCCACTCAGCCCTTCAACTGGTCTACCCAGAGCCAGCTGGCAGCCTCTCCCTTTCTCCCTTGCCCTTAGATGTGACCCTCGCTACCTCTGGAGACCACTGTTCTTGCCACCCCATGGGTCCCTGGAGAGAGACATCTACTTCCTCCTGGTACTCCGTGGGCACAGGAACTGTCACAGCTGTAACTGGCAGCTACAAACCCAGATATAAATCTACCACGAGGCTAAAAAGCTTAACCCTGGGTACTCCTCATGCATGGCCATCCTCTGAAGCACCGAACTCCTACATTTATAATTTTACATTCTGTTATGACAGGGGTTCTCACTTCCTAACGCTGCCACCCTTTAATACAGTTCTTCATGTTGTGGTGACTCCCAACCATAAAATTATTTTGTTGCTACTTCATAATTGTAATGTTGATACTGTTATTAATCATGATGTAAATATCTAATATGCAGGATATCTTATATGTGACCCCTGTGAAAGGGTCATTTGACCCCCTCAAAGTGGTCATGACCCATATGGTGAGAACCACTGTGTTATGGGTCATCGGTGCCCTCTCCCCTGGAAATAGCCCTCAGCACCTCAGAATGTGATTGTATTTGGACACAGGATCATTAAAGAGGTAACTAGGAGGAAGTGGGGTCATTGGGATGGGGTCCTAATCCAATCTGGCTGATGTCCTTACAAAAGCAGATCTCAGTAAGACATACGAAGACCAAGGGAACACAGAATACCTAGGTCCAAGCCAGGGCGAGAGTTCCTGCAAGAACCCAGCCATGCCAACATCTTGGTCTTGGGCTCCCAGCCTCCAGGACTAGTGTTCAAGCCCTCAGTCTACAGTAGAACATCCTGAAAACCTCATGATGTTTGTACATATTCTTTTTTAAATGTCAATAAATGAGCACCCGACTCCACAGAACTTCCACAAGAACAGAGGCAAGTGAGGATGGGTGCAGATACTCCTTGGGGCAGGTAGGAGTGTCCCAGGAAGCCTGTTGCTTTAAGTTAAAAGGCTCAGTCAGACAGAGCAATTCACTCTCCTCATGCAACTGGATCACCAGGGCTTCTAAAAGTATTTTGCGCTAAAGTATTGGAGACCAACTCAGGATACGAAAACCATACTCTTACATGTTGAAGTTTCATCTAAAGTTAATAAGATATAGACTTTCCATGTGGAGAAGGTGCTGGAGGAAAAATACATATAGCACATATGAAATACATGCAAATACAATCCTAGTACAATCACTGCGTGCATGTGCGTGTATAGGTGATATACAAATACTGTGTCATGTTATCTAAGCCATTTGAGCATCTTAAGGTTTTGCTATTATGGCAATCTTAGAACTCCATTTGCCACATCTTAGATCCAAGAGAAACATGGAAATCCTTCTGCCAAGGTCCCCAGGGAAGGAAATGCTAGTCGATCTCCCATTCTGGCTCTGAGAAAGCCTGGCCTGGGCTCACAAACCTGGACAAACCGAGAATGAATCATACCTTGCCTTCTAAATGTGGACCCTGAAGCTCAGCCAAGGTCTGTTTGGAGTTTTGAATGATGGAGTCGCATGGCCACACCCCGGAGGCTTGGCTCGCTCATTCACAGAGCCAAGGCTTGGAAACGGTTCCTGTTTGCAAATCTTCCCGCTTGATGAGCTGTGACAGTGTTTGCCTGCACAGCCCCTCCTGCGATCGTGGAGAGGCATCGCTCACACGCCAGTGGTACAGATGCAATGTAAACATAGAAACCATCTGCCCCGAGGGTCCGAGAGCTTTGTTATCACGATGGGATACGCTTTGCTTTTGTTTTATGAAAGCCACAGAATTATCGTTACGGCTTTCTAACAATAATACTGTGTTGTTATGAATTTCTGAGCCAGGATTCAGAAATGAGGCCCAGGTCTGGGTTTCAAAGCTTTGCAGCTAGAAAGAGATCAACAGCACTGTGTGAGCCCCAGTTTTCTCATCTGTGCCTTGGGGCTGGGGGTACTTAGTTCATGGACTGACACCTGCCCTTCCTGCTTCCCAAGGAAGAGTAAGACCATCAACCAAAAGATCCAGGAAAGTAAGATGTGGATTCTAAAGCATTATATAAATGCAACATGTATTATTGTTCTCAAATCTGTACCCAGTGAAATCTTTCTGTACCACCCACAGGGTCTTTTGGGACCTCTACAATACCTCAATCGTAAGAGGCTTGGGTAAAATGCATAGTATCTATGTACAATCTACCCACACCCTCTCTTGAACTTTAATGCTAATGATGTCACACAAATGCCTAGGAAGTCCTTGCTACATTATTTTGCTTAGGGAAGGACAGTAACATTAGAGTCTACAGGCTGGAGAGATGGCTTAGCAGCTAAGAGTACTTGTTGCCTTTGCAGAGGGCCTGCATGTGACCCACATAGCAGCTCACAATGACCCATAACTCCAGTTCTAAGGGACTTACTGTCCTCTTCTGACCTCTACAGGTATATGGAATATAAACATGTGCGGGTGAAACATTCATGCATTTAAAATATAGCAAATGCAGCAAATGAATACAGTCCTATAAAAGATGTGGACTTTTTTAAAATTACTGTTATTTTTAATTCTGGGGAGGTAAGTGCATGCACATAAGTGCAGGTGCCTGTGGAGGCCAAAGGCACCAGGTCCCCTGGAACTGCAGTTACAAGTGGAAGTCCAACACTGGTACCAGGAACCAGGCTGGAGTCCTCTGAAGGAGCAGTAGACACTCTTAACCACTGAGCCATTTCTCCAGCCCCAAGATGTGGACTTTCTTGCATGGATCTGGGTTGGTATGGGAAGGGGAGACACAGTGAAATATGCTGGCCAATTCAGGTGCTACGGTTTGGATGTGAAGCGACTGACCCCCACCCCCTTAAGTCCTGGGTACTGAAAGTTTGGTCTCCATCTGGTGACGCTATTGTTGGAGGTTCTAGAAACTTCAGGAGGTGTGCCTTAGCTGGAGGAAGTAGGTCACTGAAGGCAGGCTTCTCTCTAGGTCTTTCTACTTCCTGTATGTCAGGAAGTGAAGTCACCTTAATCTCATGCCCAACATCATGACGCTCTCTCTGTCACCACAGGCCTAGAATCAACACAGCTGAGGAACTGAGGGCTGAAACCTCAGAGACCATGAATCAACAGGAATCCATCTTCCTTTAAGTTGTTAATAGCAGGTATTTAGTCACAGAAAGGAAAAAAAAAGCAGACCATACCCACTCCCCTATTCCCCTGACAACATCAAACCATGCCCACCAAATGGGAGCCTTAGTTTTTCTTTCTTTTGCTGTGATGAATTTCTGGACAAAAGCCACTTGAGGAGAAAGTTTACTTTAGCTCACGGGTCAAGGTACAGGGGGATCGTGGTGGGGGGTACAGGCAGCAGGAACTTGAAGCCTCTGGTCACATCCTATCCACTAGCAGGAAGCAGAACGCAATGGATGTTTGTGCTCTACTAGCTTTCTCATTTTCCTTCACTCTAAGCCAAGCCTTGGGAATAAGGTCACCCACTTCTGACCTACGTCTCTCCATCTCAAGTAACTTCAGTAATATAATCCCTCACAGGCATGGCCAGAGGTTGATTTTAGTCCCTCACAGGTGTGCCTGGAGCAGCAGTTCTCAACCTGTGGGTTGCAACCCTTCTGGGATTACATATCAGACATCCTGAATATCAGATATTACATTATGATTCATAACAGCAGCAAAATTGCAATTATGAAGTAGCAACAAAAATAATTTTATAGTTGGGGGGGGGTCACTGCAACACGAGGGACTCTATTAAAGGGCCACAGCATTAGGAAGGTTGAGAACCCCTGGCTTTCGAGGGTCAGTCTCCTAGATGATTCCACATCCTGTTAAACTGACAGGAGAGAAATTTACAAGCGAGGAAGCCAGGGGTGAAAGGTCAACTGTGGACCGTGCTCAGAAAAAGAGATACGGCTGAGGTTTTCAAGGGTTGGTGCAAACTCTCACTTGGGAACCCCCTCATCGTAACCCAGACCCTTTGCAAATGGCAAGCGGCTCAGCTTTTCAGGGCTTCTGTCTTGGTCTTTTCAAATGACGATGTGACCCTGCCCAAACATTTTCAGTGTCATGCAACTCTGACTGGCTGGGCAGTGGAGAGTCCTTGTCAGTGTCCCCCAGGTGACATAATCCACAGGAAAATGTGGGTTTCAGCACTGCATCGTCACCGAACCGTTCGACGTCGGCACCCTAATTGGTGGCTTTCTAGGCGGCTTCTCCTAGCTCTCATTCTCCCCCAGCGGCACAGTATACTTTGGCACGGAAATGGGAGGCTTGGGCGCGTTCACCAGGCTTCTTTCCCTCCAATGGATGAGGCATCTTAGCCCCGTAACCAGAACCATCTGTGGGAAATGACTGGGAGGCACAGAAAGTGCCGGAACCACAAAATTCCAGCTTTGCTTTTGGCTTTCTGGCAACAAAAGAATAAAAACTCAGCTCTCGTTTCTCCAAATATTTCCCGCTGCACGGTCTGCTCAGCCTGCCTCTAGCTCTCCATCAGCAAACGTGGGCATTTTTTTCCCTCTTTTTTTGGCCTGCTCTCAAATGGTTTTGGAGGCATTGACGGAATGCACATTAAGGTCACAGTACTGGCTGGGAAACAAATGATTGCTTTTCCAAAAAGGAGAAACTTCACAAATCCTACCTTGTGCCCACACAGGTGTATAGAAGAAACAAACAAAGAAAGAAAAAAAATGTGGTTTTCTTCCTGTATTCAAGACTCACTTGCCTAGGCCCAAATTTGAAAAACAAGTTGAGTTTTTGGTTATTTTGGCCCTTTCCACTGCTGCATTTGTCTGTTAAACACTTGGGGTAAAACCCAGAGACCCGAAACTTCTTGCCCTCNGTCTACCCACCTGCATGGCGACACTTAACAGTCACATGTGACGACGGATGAGGACCACAATTTGGTTGGGCTACTGGAGTGGGACGGAGAGAGTTACAGAACAGTGAAAGCTGTTGGAGAGTTCACCCTTCTCTACACCACAGAAAGACTTCAAGCTCCAAACCAAACCAGAGCTCACTCGAGTTTCAGGAGATGTCGAAGAGTGTGGCTCAAGAGCACAAATGATTCTGGCTATAAATACTCTCCAGCTCCCTCAGCCCAAACCTAGCTGCTGTGAGGTTTCACCCAAAAGAACGGTTCCTTAAATAAACACAGGGGCGGGCAGAAGAGAGCAGCCTGGACTCAAGAGCCAGGACTGACACTAGAGGTATAGTCTCATGGAAGCCAGGGGCGCACCTGGACCTCGGGGAACAAGTGGTAATGGGGGGCCCTTGGAGGGTCAGGAACTGGCCAAGTTCGTCCAAATCCCTGTGTAAAATCTTCCCTTCAGGTCCGCAGGAGGAGGACATTACCGTCCTACACCATGGGTGTGGGAAAGCCAAGACTCCAGACAGATGAGAAAATCTGCTGCCGCTTGGAAGTCAAGTGTGTCTGGTGCCAAAGCCACTGGTCCTCTGTGTGCCCGGCAAGGTCAAGGGTGCTGGCCTTATTCACCCTGGACTCTGCAGCACCAGGAGGCACCCTGTCTTGGGAGCCATTGTTTAAGTTTCCTACTACACAGACAGTGCCACACACCAGGTAACTTAAGACAACAGACATATTCTCTCACGGCACTGAGAGCTACACAAAATACACACACACATACCCCATAAGCACACACCACACCACACACTCACACACACACCATTCACATACCACACATACAGACACACACACCACACCCTCACTACACACAAACACATGTACACACCCACCACACAAAACACACTTATAAGACACACACACACACAAACACACACATATGCTCTCACACACCCACACACACAAACACACAGACACACACACACACACCACACACTCACTACACACACCACACACTCACATACACACACATCACACAACACTACATACCTCACATACCACACACTCACACATACGTACAAACCTCACACACTCACATACACACATGTATACATCATACAGTCACACACCCACCACGCACTCACACACACACATACACACTCACATATCCACCACACACAAATACACACATACACTGACACATCACACTCATCACACACACAATGCACACANATACACATACCACACACTCATATATGCACACAGCATAAACACTCATATACATACTACATACACACACACAAAGATTTTTAAAATGTTTAACTTAATAAAGCTCAAAGCCAGGAAACTGTAAAAAGTGCACAGGAAAATGGAAGCCCACTGGGCAAGAAGCATTTGCATGTGCTGTTAAATATACTTCCTGCCAGGTGTATGCAGCAATGGCCAATGGCAAATTTGAACAGAGAAGATAAGATAGCCTTTTTTGGCATGGACACCACCTCCTCTGGTTAGTGGGGAAGTGCTTTGAGGAGTTAAATGCCCACACCCAGGGCTGTTTCCACTACCTTCCACCGCTCCTTGGCACAGTGACTACAGAGTGACATTTTATGCTCCATTTTCTGTCATCTCCCTAGAAATGCATCATTCCCCTCAGCCTGGAGCATGTCACATATGGCCCAAAGCACCCTGGGTGGGAACACCAAGCTCTAGGAAGGCCTAACTCCACTAGATCGCAGGAAGAAGAAAATGTAAACAAGTAGGCATTGCTTTGTGTGCGTGTGTGATGGTCATCTGGACTAGCACACACAGTGCTGGGGGTCATTATGGTATTTTCAAACAAAATTTGGTTTTGCTGAGTTTACTCCTCCCTCTCCACCCCCTTTCACCTGTAGCCCCCCCCCCAGGCATATGAGTTTTATTGCCCTCTCCACCTTCCTTGCCACCTTCTTCTTCTTTTTTTCGGGGGGGGGGTTTAAGACAGGGTTTCTCTGTGTAGCCCTGGCTGTCCTGGAACTCACTCTGTAGACCAGGCTGGCCTTGAACTCAGACATCCTCTGTCTCTGCCTCCTGAGTGCTGGAATTAAAGGTGTGTGCCACCATCACTTAGTCTCCTTGCCATCTTTTATTCACCTTGTCTAGTTTCTTTGTTCCTTTTAGTGTCATTGCCTCTACCTACATTCATGTCTGTATATATTCATATATAAATAGGAAAAGTTAGGGCACACACACACACGAGAAAAATGTGATATTTGTGTTTCTGAGTTACCTCATTTACTATAATCTCAAGGGTCACCCATCTCCCTGAAAATGTCTTAGGTTTATTTTTCTGAATAAAACTCAACTGTGGTTGTATAATACATTTTCATTACCCTAAATAGGAATTCGAACAATGTTAAGACATAGTCTAAATGTTCCTCTTATCTAGAAATTCTGACTGGTATTGTAGGAAATATCAGAGATGATGGACCAGATGGTCCAGTCCTATCAGTGGCCCCCAGCTCTGCATTTGTTCCGCCCACTACATCCCAGGACAGTGTGATAGCATTCTACATTTGCGGGTCATCATGGCTGTCAGACGGGGAGCTTTGCTTTAGACCAGTGGTTCTCAACCTTCCTAATGCTGTGACCCTTTAATACAGTTCCTCATGTTGTGGTGACCCCCAACCATAAAATTATTTTCATTGCTATTTCATAATTAATTTTGTTCCTGTTATGAATCATAATATAAATAGCTGATCTGTGACCTCCAAAGTGGTCACGACTCACAGGTTAAAAACCACTGCTTTAGACACTGATCTGCCTTGGCCTTGCCCATGAGTGCAGTAACTGTTTAACGTAAAAAGAGAATTTGCAGGTTAAAGCTACAGAGTGGAGAAGAAGCTGTTGGGAGGGGGGTGGAAGAGTATAAGGAGTGAACAGAAGAGGAAAAGAGAAAAGCAGACAGAAACATCGACAAGGACAAATTCCTTTGAAAGTCCATAGTGAGCATCAAAAGAGATGGCTCAGTGGGTCATGTGTTTGCTGTGCAGCTATGAGGATCGCAGTTTGGGTCCCCAATACCCACATAAATGTCGGGTTAGTCTTATGCCCCCCCTGTAATTCCAGTGCTGGGAGGGGGCTCCCACAGACCCTGGGAGCAAGCTGGCTGTGACGAGCTAGACTAGCTCCAGGCTCAGCAAGAAGAGCCTTGTCTCAATGAATCAAGTGAAACAAGATTGAGGAAGTACCCAATGTTAACCTCTGGTCTCCACACACATGTGCCCCCACATAGCCAGGCATGCATACCTTCACACATGCATGCACACATTTAAAAAACAAAAAAAGGAAGAAAATGCCTCAATCAAACTTAATACTTGTCACATTAATTAGGATGCCTGGGATCCAAAATATATACTTAAATATGTATATATGTACATGTGTATGAAAACTCTGCACAAAGTATGCAGAGATTGGAGCCTCTGTGCTGGTAGAAAGCAGTAAAATAGTGCCTCAAAAACTAACACAGGACAAGGCTGGAGAGATGGCTCAGTGGTTAAGAGCACTAGCTGTTCTTCCAGAGGACCCACGTTCAATTCCCAGCACCCACAAAGCAGCTCACAATTGTCTTTAATTCTAGTTCTAGGGGATCCAATGCCCTCTTCTGACCTCCATGGGCAATGTATGTGCACAGTGCACATACATGCAGGCAAAACACTAATACAAATAAAATAAGTACTCTTACAATGTAATACAAAATTAACATATGATCCAGAAATTCCTCCCTGGGTGTCTGGACATCTCAAGCAGTAAAAATGGGGTCTCAGGAGGACACCAGTGCTGAGTTCAAAGCAGCATTACTCACATTAGCCTGATTTCCCAGCAGTGCCACACAAGCAAAATGTAATCCACCCATTCAATGAGATATTAGTCANTCTTGAAAAGGGAGAAAATCTGATCACATGCTACCACTCAGATGATCCTCGAAACATCCTGCATGAAACGGATGGATACCAAAGAACAGATGCTGCCTGAGTCCCTCCATGCAATACAAGGTCCATACAATACAAGGTTTCTAGCCGAGTCAGACCCAAACCAAGAAGGAAGAACGGCGGTGACCAGAATGTGGGGGAGGCACTCGGAGGCAGAGTCTGTTGGAAACAGCAGACGGAGCTCAGAATGTGTGGTAGCAATGGCTGCACAAACATCCTCAGTGCCACTAAACAACACACTCTGACACGATCACGGTGGTAATGGATGCACGTATCACCAAATGTGAAAGGAAGCGAGCAGATGGACCCAAGCACACGGCAGCCTTCTCTAGGAGGCTCTCGGCCCCAGCACACCCTCGCCTCCTAGAACACGGCAGCCTGACTGCAGACTTCACAACTACACCTGCGGAGTATTTTAGGCATGCTTCAGACTTACACGTTTTAATGCAAACATAGATATTTACAAATCGCTGTGTGTGTGTATAGAGACAGGGAGGAGGAGAGAGAGACAGAGAATGTGTCTTGGTCCATATGTGTCCTTCTTCCTATGTGATTTGCAATAGACCACGGTTTTAAAAATAACTGAATCATGCAGTAACCTCATTCAACAGTGCCCAGTGCCACAAAATGAAGCCCATGAATGTTCATTCCTTCTCAGTCCCTGTCCCCAAATGGCTCACTACTAGCAGTTTCTCAGCATATCCTTTAAATAACAGCAGGACATGCTTAGACCAATATGGTGATGCATTTGTGTGTACCTATATTTTTAATTTATCACATAGCATATTTACCTTTACACTTGATTTTACATGTTTAAATTTTATATTTACAAAGTGTCTGCAGCTCTGCGCATATGCTGGGTAGTTTTCAGCTTTCGGTATACTCCCTTTGAAGACATTCTGGGGGCTTTTCTAAATTGGGATATACAAAGCTGTTTGGTGATTGTTGGGTATTACGGATTAGACCTGTATGTATTTCTTTGTTTTTTTTGGGGGGGGTGGTTGGAGGAGAGGGTCTAGCAGGGGTTCCTACCAAAGGAACTGTTGGTTTAGAATCTAAGCAGTTCAATTCTTTTTTTCTTTTTTTTATTAAAAAGATTTTCCACTCCTTTTACATACCAACTTCAGATCCCCCTCTCCTCCCTCCTCCCGCCCCGCCAACTCCCCCCCCTCAACCCACCCCCCATTCCCACCTCCTCCAAGACAAGGTCTCCCACGGAGAGTCTCCAGAGCCTGGCACTCTCAGCCAAAGCAGGACAAGACCCTCCTTCCTGCACCAAGACTACACCAGGTGTCCCACTACAGGCACTGCGCTCCCGAAAGCCAGCCCCTGCACCAGGGACAGATCCCGATCCCAGCCCAATCGATGGGAGACAGGTGGCCTTCTATGAGCAAGGGATAACAAGATCATCATGGGAGGGTGTACAGAGATGGCCAAACTAGTGGAGACACACGAACTATGGACCCATAGCTGAGGAGCCCCCATGAGCAGTTCAATTCTTAATGGGCATCAACAAGTTGCTGTCCATCATGGTGGCAATAGTCAGCAGCCCTCTGAGAGGGCTCAGAGCCTAAGACTACCCATCTCCTCACCAGATCCTAGCAGCACTGCCCCGGGATATTCATCTTTACCCTCCTAACTCTCATTTGAATCTTACTTTCAGGTGCACTGAAGGCCTGAGGGATACCTCAGTGGATGAAGCACTTGCTACACAAGCCTCGAGACCAGAGTTCAGATCCCCAGCATATACATAAAAGCCAAGCCTGCCTGACAGACATCTATTATCCCAGCACTCTGGGGGTGAATTCAAGGGCTCTTCTGAGCAAGCTGACTAACCAAACAAACCAAATCCACAAGCTCCAGGTTCTGAGAGCCTGCCGTCCATGAAACACACCTGTGAATGCTCTTACACACACACACATGCACATCACACACACACACACACACACACATACAGAGAGAGAGAGAGAGAGAGAGAGAGAGAGAGAGAGAGAAGAGCTACACAAAAACCTATAAACATGTTTCATGTCCGTTCTTTTCCTTTCAATGACATGTTCAGACTCCACCTGACTTCTCTGTGGCCTTTCCTCTGTGTCACTGGTGATTGTGGCTATCGCCGCTCCATCTGTCACATGCCCTGAAGACTCTCTCCCCAGATTTGTTTGTTTTGCTTTGTTTTAGCCGTTCTCTGCCAAACAGTTTTAAAAAAAAAAAAAATGTTGCAAGCTCATATGCTTCCATCTTTTTCCTTTACAGATTCTAAATTTTCTCTCATGCCTGGAAAACCCCTTTGTATTCCAAGTTCAAAAATAAACACATGCGATCTTGTAGGCAGGCTATCTCGGCTCTGTGTGAGCAACAGCATGCCCACAGCGTTACCCATGGTGTTGCCCGCAGTGGATAAAATGTGAGATGGTGAATGAGAACATTATGGTCAGCTATTAAAATGAGGGGAGCAATACCCACATTCACCCAGTTTGAACAAGCATGCTGAGATGAGTCAACCAGAGGAAGGAATGGTGTCCTAAGTAACATGGAGACAACCAGAATCGGCAGTGTTCGCCAACAGTGAAACAAACAGCTTTTATATGTTACCTATAAAACTGACTCAAAATGGATTAGAGGCCTGAACACAGAAGGCAAGATTCTAAGAACCCCTAGAAGGAAGTGTAAAAAAAAGGGGGGGGCTTTGTGTTTAGGTGATGTTTTCTTACACAGACACCTAGGCATGAGTGTGGACTGTGGTGTAGTTCAGAGGTATAGCACTTGTTCAACATGTATAAGACACTGGGATGGGTGGCCAGTACCGAAGGAGTGGACAGGGGAGGGAGGGAAAAGAATGGAGAGAGAGGAAGAGAGGGGGGAGAAAGAGGGAATATGAGAGAGAGAGAGAGAGAGAGAGAGAGAGAGAGAGAGAGAGAACACTAAGAAAACAGGCAACCAAATTATGGAAACAGCCCAACGAACCCTAACAGATGACTACACAAAGAAAATGTGTTCTATTGACAAGTGGAATATTACTCAGTTGCTACAAGTAATAAAATGCTGATTAATGCTACAACGTGGATGAGCTCTGCCAATATCATACATTGTAAAAATGTAATCATAGTGAAGGGTCACCAAGTTTTCCCTAACTAAATGCTACCAACCACTAGACATTTTTCTCCCTTAGTTGCCTCATATAGCAAATGCCCGAGTGTCCCACACACACTGAAGTCCTGGGTAGGATGTTTCCCTGTGGACAACTGATGCCCTAGACAGTGGGAATCAGGCTGCCATGGCAACTAGGCTGGCCCACTCTAACAAACTGGATGCAGGTGATGGTGCTGGTGCCCTGGCCATGTATTCACTCCTACAGCAGGACCTTTGAAGGCCATGATGGGCCTTTTTCCTTCCAGCAATCAGGACTCTGGAGAAACCTGCAGAACTAGGATGTTCCCCTAGTATGCTGAGACCATCACCTTTGATGGAGACATGTAGGTCTCCTTCTGGAATGCCTTCTAGAAGAGGCACAGTTGGTGCCCTGGCAACCATAAACAAGGACCTGCAGAAGACGGAGAGTGAGGACAACTTAATCTGCAACCTGAATGGGTGTGTCTCCAAGGGAGGATGGACAGGAGTGTGCAGAGAGGCAAACAGTGCCTGAAGATCTACACCTAATACACTGCACAATTAAAACTGCATCTACTTAAGCTACAGAAGATGTCAACTGGAGCCCTAATGAAATCTTGTTGAGCAGAGGACCATGGGCTGTGTAGATGATAGACACAGATCTGGATGTCAGACATGGTACTAGCAGAAGCACAAGTATGGGGTAGCCCATGCTTTCCAGGCTAAAGTGGGTAACAAGACCTATGGACCCTAACCTGAGATTCCAGCCACTCTCTCCTGTACCTTCTAGCCAGTTGTATGTGATTCTGGCCTACTTGAATGTGGTAATATGGTCACTGGAGATGCCAGAATATAGAGATGGTGACAGGTGAGCTGGAGGAGAGACCTCCATCTATGCAGGTGTGAGGAAGCCATCATCCATGCAGGCTGAGACTTCTATATGGCTGATAGAAGATCAACTCAAAAAAATCAATAGCCGGGCGGTGGTGGTGCACGACTTTAATCCCAGCACTCGGGAGGCAGAGGTAGGCGGATCTCTGTGAGTTTGAGGCCAGCCTGGGCTCCGAATGAGTTCCAGGAAAGGTGCAAAGCTACACAGAGAAACCCTGCCTTGAAAAACAAACAAACAAACAAACAAAAAAACAAAAAGAAAAAAATCAGTAGCCCTCCTATATACAAATGATAAACAGGCTGAGAAAGAAATCAGAGAAGCATCACCCTTTACAATAGCCACAAATAATATAAAATACCTTGNNGNNACNNTAACTAAACAAGTGAAGGACCTGTATGATAAGAACTTTAAGTCTCTGAAGAAAGAAATTGAAGAAGATATCAGAAAATGGAAAGA
>LZPO01108753.1:29442-41675 GCA_001675575.1 Neotoma lepida
AGGAAGGAAGGAAGAAAGGAAGAAAGGAGAGAAAGGAGAGAAAGAAGAGAAAGAAGAGAAAGAAGAGAAAGAAAGAAAGAAAGAAAGAAAGAAAGAAAGAAAGAAAGAAAGAAAGAAAGAAAGAAAGAAAGAAAGAAAGAAAGGTAAAATAAAGCTTTAAAGAGGGGGTGCTGGCTACATAGTACAAGAAGTACTTGCCACTCAAGCCTGACAACCTCAGTTTGAACCCTAGGACCTACATTTTTAAAAAAAAGGAGCTCTCTCTATAGGTTTTGAGAGAGAAGAGCAGGAGATGTGGGGAAGACCACTAAAGAGAACACCATGGCCTGCTCATCAAAAATAAAGGTGCAGAACATGTCAGGTGCACCTCGCTGCCTTGAGGTCCCAGGCTCTGCAGAGGTGCAAGGGACAGGAAGAGTTCTCCCAGGCTGGGAGATAGTTAGCTCATTAGGGAAAGCTCAGGCACAGCCAGGCTCATGATCTGAGTCGGGATCCCTGGAACCCACAGAAAAGCAGTAAGGTTGGGGCTGGAGAGATGGCTCAGCGGTTAATATGTCTAGCTGCTCTTGCAAAAGGTTCAGGTTCCATTCCCAGCACCCATATGGCAGCTGACAACCCTCTCTAACTCCAGTTCCAGGGGGATCTGATCTCCTCTCCTCATCACTGTAAGTACCAGGTATACAAGTGGTGCACATACCTACATTCAGGCAAAAGACTCAGACACAGGAAATAGAAATGAATACATCTTTAAATATACATAATATGTATTTAAACAGAAACAAAGCAAGAAGAGATAGCAAAGGTCTAATTCCAAAGCTCCTATAAGATGTTTAGCAGAGCTAGGCGAATATAAGCCAAATTAGCAGGCTAGCTACCCTGGCGCATACAGTGATGAGTGACAAGACAGATCCTACATCAAACAAGGTGGAACATGAAAACTGACACCTGAGATTGTCCTCTGGCCTCCACATGGGTGCCAAGGCCCAACTGTGCATGCATACACACACACTCAAACACACACTCTCACACACACTCAATACACAGGAATATGTACACATACACTCATACACACTCATACATAGGGATATGTACACATGCAGAGGGAGGGGAAGGGAGGGAGGGAGAGAGAGGGAGGGAGAGAGAGAGAACACACACTCATCTGAGCCTCACATCTCGTGCATAATAAAGATCTGTTTGGAGATAAGCTCTCTAGGACTTGCTGTTCTCCACTGGCTCTGCTCCAGCGTGAATTTGGCATTTCCCAGGGTGTTAACAGCCACGTCTGTATTTTAGTTCTGTACTTATTAGGAGTTCTCCAAAAATAGCTTCCAGCTACTTCTGATCTCTGGTTCTGAATGTGGGGCCGCAAACACTTGCAGCTGATTCTAATTTTCAACACTTCATTCCTCCTGAGGAGAAGCAGGGCTGGGACTCACACGGTTCCCACAAAGCCCAGATGGCAGCACCCCCTGTCTCGTGGAACTCACACCCCACAGAGCAACAGGGTCTGATGGTGATTGGTTCCAACAGAATGCAGAGTTTTGTGTCTTGATCGTTCAGCGCTAGTCTATACCCATTTGTTCTAGTTTTATTTTCAGTAACTCTGATAAACATAATGACCAAAAACAACTTGAGGGAAGAAAAGGTTTATTTGACCTACAGGTAACAGTCTACCATTGAGAGAAGTCGAGGCAGGAACTCAATCAAGGATGGAGCTTGAGGCAGAAACCACTGAGGAATGCAAATAATGGCTTGTTCTCTTTCTCACGGGCAGCTAGCATTCTTATATACTCTGGGTCCACCTGTCTAGAAATGGGAACACTGTCAGTGGGCTGGACTGTCTGTACATCAATATAGAGGTACCTAGAGAAAAACCTCCAGGCATATCTGTGATGTATTTTGTAGATTGGATAGTTTGAGGTTGGAAGATCCATCTTAAATATGAGCACTATGATTCCATGGGCTGGGAGCTTGCACTGCATCAGAAAGTGGACTGAGCTGGGTGCTCACACTGAATGAGAAGGTGGGCTTCTTTCTCTGCTTGCTGACTGCAGACACGATGTGGCCAGACATCTTACACTCCTGTTGCCACATCTTCCCCAACCATAATGGACTGTATCCCTCCCTAAACCGGGAGCCAAAACAAGCCATACCTCCCCTTAGTCACTTCTTGTTAGGTATTTAGTCACAACAATGAGAAAAGTAACACACCAACCAACCTTTCAATATGAATTCCAATCAGCCTAAATGTGATGTCCAAAAGAAGATTCACGAAAGAGGACCAAACTAAAAAGGGAAAGAGCTATATATAAACATTTAACATCCAAATACATGAGGACCAAGTGAAATGTTGAGGTAGTGTACAGTCATTCTTCCTTTGATTAAAGATTCCTAGATTCATCCCAGGCAATTTTGTGGATGTTTTCTTTACTATTCATGACATCGGAAGGAAGTCTTTGGCACCAGTGTGCAGATGAAACTGCAGCTCACGGGAAGTGGCTCGGTCCAAGTCACACAGCTTATAGTAGGGACTCACATCCAGTTCTTTCTGCCTCCACTGTCCATCTTTGCTGGAAAACATGCATGTCCCTGCACGGCACTGCTAAAGTAGAAGACTTTGCTGTATGTTCACTCTGTGGGAAATCCACCAGACAAGGCAAATGGATTTGGGGACTCTTGACCAAGGAGACATCTCACCCACTGATGGAGTGGATCTAGTGAAGAGCTTCCAGAATCATGGGGAAAGTCTTTACAGTTGGCGGGCAATAAACAAACTCACCCCATTCTAGCCTCCCATCCATCAGCTCACTCTACACAGACATGCATTGAGCACCCACTGTGTCTCCGGGCTGGCAGGAAGTACAGAGAGCATCCATACAACAAGAACCACATGCACAACACAGGGTTAATACCGACAACTTCACAGGGTTATTGTGCAAGTTGAACAATCAATACATATAGGATGGTAAGCCTGGGACCTGGCCCAAGATGAAGCATTTAATATCTCATATCTTCTCTTCCTGCCCCATGTCTCATGTCAGTAAGTTTGGTTTCATTGCTGGTTCATCACACTTTGATTCTGCCCTCCTTCTGCCATGGTTCCTTCAGGAGGTCAGTCACCATCTGATCACACAACAGGCAAAGTCAGCTGCTAGGTAGAGAGAAAAGCCAGGCAAGATGTGCTCATGTTACCTAGAGACACAGGAGGGACTGTAAGTGGCCCTGGGCAGGGCTACTGTGCCTGAGCACCTCAGAGTGATGTGAGCAGTGTGGGGATGCTGTCCCAGCAGCCCTGTGAGCATGCAGGGCGGGATACCACATGTGTGGACTGGTTGTGTCCATGTGAAGGAGAACCTGGGCACAGTTCATGACGTAGATCATGCCTATGAGGCTGGGGTCATCCCAGTTGAGATGCATGTTAGCCTCCCATGAGTTAGAGCTACTGCAGGCAGTGGACAGGGTTTTCCACCCGCCTTGATAAATGACTAAGGAAGTGAATAATATTCTGGTTCACCCACCTCCAAGGCATCTGTTCTCAAGATTAATTGGAAGGTTGGCCCGCCTAAGCCTCTCATATTTCTTTGGTAAAGAAAAAAAATCATAAACTCATGTGACCTTCATATTTGGTTCACAGAAGAAACAAATCTTCTCTAGCTTCTATTTCCAGGGGGGTTGTGGGGAAATCAACCAGGAGCTATGTTTACAGGGCAGTAAGCTGTGCGATCATAAATGTGGTAGGACAGCATGGTGGGAAGCACCGATGCCAGTGTGGCATTGGTGCCAGAAACCAGCACATGACAGCTCCACTCTGCTCCAGTGATCTCCCACGCCATCTGGGGCATGCTCTCTTTGTGGCAGTGACCAAGAAGACAAAACCAGAAGGAAGAGGAGCTTTAGACAATCCCTGCTGAGGAAGACTGGGAGTCAAGAGGAGCTACAGAGTCCACGCCAATTACCAGAGGTGGGGAAACTGAGGTAAGAAGAGAAATGACTTTTCCCATGGTCATACAGTATTTGAGGGGATGACGCTACATTAGTGGCCATGTTAATTATGAGCTGGTCCATAGTCTCTCTCTCCTTCCATCTTCTCTTTTTCTATCTCTAGCTCCCAAGCATCAAGAGCAAGCACACATACAAGATGCACACACAGTTGGCCTGCCGTGCATGTATGCTTTAGAAAGTGTGGTGGTCTGAATGAGAATAGCCCCCATAGGCTCATATACTTGAACTCTTGGTTCCCAGTTGGTGGAACTGTTTGGGAAGGATTAGGAGGTGTGGTCTTGTTGGAGGAGGTGTCACTGGGGATGGGCTTTGCGGTTTCCAAAGCCTATGCAAGGCCCAGTGTCTCTCTTTTTCTGTGTATCTCTCTCTCTCTGTCTCTGTGTCTCTGTGTGTACATTCATCATCTCTCTCTCTGTCTCTGTGTGTGTCCATCATCCATCTGTCCATCTATCCATCTGTCCATGTCCATCCTTGTTCAGCTGTCTGTCTTTCTATATCTGCCTGTCTCTCCGCTGTCTGTCTTTCCAGCTGCCTATCTCTCTGGCTACCTCTATCTCATTGTCTATCTCTCTATCTCTGTCTCTCTCTCTATCTCTGTCTCTCTCTGAAGCTCTCAGTTACTTCTCCAGCACATGCCTGCCACCATGCTCCCTGCCACGATAATGGACACAGCTTCTGAAACTGTAAGTGAGCCCCCAACTAAGTATATTCCTTTATAAGAGTTGCCATGGTCATGGTGTCTCTTCACAGCCATAGAACACTGACTTAAAGGTTAGGCAGCACCGAACAGAGTCAGCAATAGCATACCAGTTACTCTTCCTTGACCTGAGGATGGCCTNACATGTGTATTTATTTGTTTAAAATATGAAAAAGCAAAGCATGAGGAAGCACAGTGTTAATCCTAGCACATGGGCACAGAGACAAGCAGATTATCTATGTTTGAGGCCAGCCAAGGCTACAGAGTGACACTTTTTGTCTTCCAAAATGAAATATAAATACCTAAGTAATAAAAATATCAAGAAGCCCCTGTAACCTTGTTAATTAAGCCAAGAACTAGGATGATCTAGCAAAACCCTGTATCCTGTGTCCCTCTCATTTCCCTCTCATCCCCTAACCAAATTAAGCAATGTTCTGAACATCACTATATTGTCTTTATGCGTGAAGAGTCATACTTTACTCTGCTTTCTTAACCTTTAAACTTACCATAAACCATGCACTAGGCTTGTGCTTTCCATTCACAATTATGTTAATATCATTCTCCAGATGGCCACTAACATTCATTCACTTGCATTTTCATCTGTCTGGCACACTCTAATTTATTATAGTCCTTTCAATTCCTAATAGACACATGGGTTAATTGCTTTTTTCTTATAAGGAGAATAGCCTGACTATTCTTACACTTGTTTCCTGCTATTTAAGGCTGCTGCAAGCCGCAAAAATATATGAAGTAGGGTTTCAGCTGATTATGACAAAGCTAATACCTGGAAGAAGCCAAGGGCCTTCCAGAGGTCAAGCTGAGGCTCAAGGAGTCTTGGTGAAATTGGCTTTTGACTATTAGTCGTTTCCTACTATGAATTTCTCATGTGCTATTGTAGCTTTTCCATCATTCTTTGGGCACAATTTCCCCTCTACTAAAGGAATCTTTAGATAACCTTCTGAGCAGTAATACAGCCAGGATCCCTAATTTCAGGCCTTTCTGTCATTATTGTCATTAGCAGCATCTGGCCAGAACCATCCCCAGATGGGTGAAAGTATCTTATCAGAGATACCTCTGTACTGTCTAAGAACAGACTTAAGCATCCAGACTATCTGTTTGCGAAGGCCTGGCAGATGTGCTAATTAAGCTTAACTTTCTCCTTTCCAAAGTCTTTATCTCTAGTTTTAGATCCACCCTTAACAATTAACTCAGAGCTAAAGGGTTCCAACTTACAGGTACAACTAGCTGTGATGGAAGTTGCCTAGCCAAGTTGCCTAGTAACTTAGCACATTTGCCAGAAATGGTGGGAACAGAGATAGCTTGGAGAGATAAGGCCCAAAGGGATAAAAGGCAGTTTTATTCTCAGAGAACAACAGAGACGGAGAAAAGAGAATGGAAGACCTACATGGGCAAGAACTGGAGAGGAACGAACTGAAATGGGGAAGAACTAGATTGTAGGGCTAGAAGAGAGAACTAGAGGATGAGATGGAAGATGAGGAAGAGCCAGAGGGGGAAGAACAAGATGAGAAAGAGGAGATGGAATGTAAGAAGAACTTCTAACCAATGTAGTTCGGCCAGTAGGTGTGACCAGTGTATTGCTACAATGGGAGGGGAGCTAAGGTGGGAAAGAACTAGATGGATGAGAACCTAGATGGTGTGGAACTACCATGAGAGAGTTAAGATAGAACTTAGAGGGGACAGCAGATAAATGTAGAGAGAAATCAGGCAAGAAAGGAGCTAGGCATGAGAGCAGAACTGAAGCTGTGTAGACAGAATTTTATCCCAGGGGAATAAAGTAGACGGACAAAACAGTTCGGTGTACTTTGATTCTTTTCAAAGAATAATTCTCGTCATTCGTAGCTTCTCTTCTGGGCCCCTGGGAAGAAGATTATTAAGGCTGGTCCTTAATAATATTCAAGATAAGGCTCTGTCTTTGTTACTTACTTACAAAGGAACTGCTAGGCAGTCATGAAGGTGAACATTTCAATTTTATAAAAGAAGCATAAACTACTTCTCAGAGTGATTGCAGAAGTTTGCATTTTCTTAGCCAAGTAGAAACAGCAGCGCTGATCCGCCTCCTTCTGGAATATGGCATTATGAAGCACCTTGCCTTTACAGTGGAATCCAGTGCAGCACTGGTTTGCACAGTGCTTAGTTATCATGAGCTTCGTTCTCCAGGATGCACCTGCTTCTCCCTTTGCTTTGGGTATTTCATGTTGATCTGAGGATTTCCTACTGACAGGATGCTGTCAGTCTTTGGTACACATGATCCCCTCATCCTTTGTACCTTGTCTGCCTACTTCTCTTGCTATTTAGAGGATGACTTCTTACTTTGAATGCAGTGGAATCTATCAGTCCTTAGATTTATGCTACTGCATTTAATTTGAACTTCTCCAGCCACTGCCAATCCTGAGTTACATTTTACTGTTTATATTGCTTGGGTTATTTTGATCTCAAAATCTTTGGTGAATGTGGTTCTATCACCATCCTCTGTATGTTGGGAGAGGTATGTAGGTGCAGGTGCACCGGTGTGCATGCAAAGGTGTGTGTGCAAAGGTGTGCATACAAAGGTGTGTGCTTGTGTGGAGGCCAGTGGATAACCTCTGATGTCATTCTTCATATGGCATGCATTTGTTTGTTTGGTTTTGAGACAAGGTTTGTCACTGGCCTGGAGCTCTTCAGGTAGGTAGGCTGGCTGGCCAGTGTGCCCCACAGATCTGCATGTCTCTCCCATTTTAGCATTATGATTTTAAACATGCACAACTAGGTCAGGCTTTTTGTTTTATGTGGGTTCTGAGGCTCAAATGTAGGTCTTCATGCTTACAAGACAAACACTTCACTGACTGAGCTACCTCCTAGCCACCATGATACTCCACATATAGATGAGTAAATCTCACAAAATTGATTAACCCATGGCCACCCAACCCATAGCAGATCTCTAGAGGTCAGACCCCCAAACCTTGTCTGTCAGCACTGGTCTTGCTTCATATGCCCTTGCTGCCTCTCTGCTCTGCCATAGATATGTTCATTTGCAGCAAACACTTCAAGGACCCTGCTGCATTATGCACAGTGCAAAGGTCTAGGGACAAAGAAGCAGTGCATGATCTCTGTCCTTTAAAAATTGGTGTTGTAAGGACTATGTTTTTGTAGGAGACATCTGAGCATGGATTTTACAGGAGATGTTTTTACAAGGGTGGGGAGACTTAGAAGGGATAAGAACATTCTAGAAGGAAATGACACTAGCATAGGCGGAGAGACAGAGTCAGGGAAGGGCAAGTACAAGCATATGGGAGGAAGTAGTCTGCTAGAACCAAGTACATAGGAGGAAGAGGCTAGAACCATAGACTCAGGCCAGATTGAAAAAGACCTTGAGGTAAGCCTGGCAGTAATAGCACACAGCTTTAATCCCAGCACTCAAGAGGCAGAGGCAAGTGGGTCTCCATGAGTTCAAGGTCAGCCTGGTCGACAGAGCAAGTTCCAGCACAGCCAAGGCTACACAGAGAAACTGTCTTGAAAAACCAAAAGGAAAAAAAAAAAAGGACTTTGAGTGTTGTGCTAACTGGCAAGGATATTACCCTACAAGCAGTTTGCCTTTGAGGCTTGGGAAGCTGGCCTATGAAGTTATCAATCTCCTACCATCCCTCCAAAAGTTTCTCTCTAGAAGGTTTCTCTCTACCAGGAAGGGTGTTCCCCTTGTCTTTGGAACCCAAGGCCTTTGTCCCCAGTGCAGCATGCTGAGCTTTGTTATGACAGATATGTTTTTATTCAAGATTCTTCCTTTTATCTTCAAGATTCTATCCTTTCTGCCATACTCCAGGGCCACCACCATAACCAGCTACTGAATGGATAAAGTGCTGACCCAGGTTACATCCTGAGAGAGCTGGAACCCATAAGGCTAACAATTGAGATGAACCATCACACACATAATTTTCTAATTTTTTTTTACTCTGTAGTCTCTGAGAATTCTAAAACCATCTGNATCAACACTTACACTGTTAACAAGGATGTCCTGGTCCCTTCCATGCACTCTGTCTGTCTGGATCAACAGTTACACTGTAACAAGGATGTCCTGTTTCCTTCCATACACCCTGTCTATCAAAGGGTGTGATGACTCGCTCTACCCCAACCCCCTGGTTGCTTTTCTGCTGTCTGATCTATCTTGTCTCCTCTAACTTTTTTCCTCTATGTGTTTCATTGAGAGGTGAGGATGTTGTGTGCAATCTCCTGTGACCACTGATAGCAGAAAGTCCATGCACCTGAAGCATAGAAGATTAGAACGGTTTCTCCATCCCTATTCCACATCCACCTTGTTGAACATAAATAAGTGGAAAAGACTTCCCAAGAATTTTCATCTAGATAGTAAATCATAAAGACTTTATCAAAAGCTACAACCACAAAGCTTCATATATGAACACAAAGTGTGGTTCCCCAAGAGAAAACAACCAAGCAGCCACCTCCCATCTCCACAGCTTAGCAGTGACAGTCCTCACAGTGCCTGTGGAATTCGATGTGCATTCATCATCTCATTCTTGTTTGATTTCACTGATCCCATAGACCCATGTAAGGTAAAACAAATCAAGTGGCTTCCTAAGCTCAGGGCAGAGGTAACAGAGAGCTAGAAGTGGAAGAGTTGGGGATGGAAGGAGATGGAATATCACACAAAAATCCACATGAACTGAACACCCACACCAAGGCCAATACAGGAGCATGGAGGTTCATACAAAGTTTAGCAGGGAGGATTATTAGCCTATCAAATAAAATGTAATGAAGGGGGGGTTATTTTGATTAAAGAACAAGCTCTGGTTGCTTGTAATATATTTCCAATTGACTTATATTGTCAGTAGTCCAAATGATGCATAAATTCTGACCACAATGTGCATACCATGTTACACATGTATGTATATATGCTTGTATGTATGCATATATGTATGTGTGTGTGTGTGTGTGTGTGTGTGTGTGTGTAGGTTTGCATACGTGTTTAATTGGGGGAAAGTTGCTTCCAGGAACATAGACAACTTACCAGTGCCTCATCCCCTAAATTAGACCTGTCTTTCCACCAGTAATCATTAGCTGCCTATAGATCCTCACAGTTGCAAATAAAAGATCATTTGTCTGTGATAGAATGGTTGGGAAAAGAACATGAAAGCCACAGACTTCTCTCCCTGAGAGGCATGTTCTTTCCTGGTGCTGGAGCTCACTCTGACTCCATGGCTCATCACAAAATGTATCTAGAAGATCAGAGGAAGTCAGGTCACTGAAAGGCAGAATCATCATATTTATGATTTTTGAAAAGTGATTTATGGCCAGAGATAAAGCAAGGGAGAAAAAATAGCATAGTAGTCTAGAATTCAAATCCCAATTTGTCATCTTTGACATAGGAATTTAATANCAAGGCTTCAGGATTGTCATAAGGAATATTTAAAAACACTGACTGCATGAGACACAGTAGATGATTAATTTTAAGTCATTATTGCCTAGATGAGGGTTGTTTTGGCTTGCTAAGGTCACCACAGCAACAACATGCCATAGACTGTATCACAGCCCTACAGTGGGCTAAATTCTTTTCCTTGAGTAAGTTAACCTAGGTGGGAGAGCAATGATGTGATGTCACCTTATGAACTGAATCATGTCCTCCAAATTTCCTACAGTGGAGCTCCAACCCCCAACAGAGTGTCTCTGGAGACAAGATCTTTTCAGAAGTACTTAAGGCCATTAAGTGTCCCTTCCAACACAACTGATTCTAAGAAGAGACTTAGATACAGACAGCTTATCTCAGAGCAATGGCTGCCTGAGAACACTGCAAGGCGACCAACTGACAGCCTAGGAGGTGGGCCCCAGAGCAAGCCACTCCACCACACCTTAATGGGTAATTCCAGCTTCCAGTGTTTAACGAAATGAGATTTCCAGGTTTTACACCACCCACTTTATTATTATGTTAGGAGAGTCCAAGCAGAAAACACATTTTTCTCTCTAAGGAAATTTACTGGAAAAAGAAACCTGATTTTTCACGTATTTGTGAATTTAAAGCGGGTTCTGTAAAACGTACTGACAAACTAAGAAGGAATAAGTGGTGTGTGTGTGTGTGTGTGTGTGTGTGTGTGTGTGTGCGCGTGCGCGCATGCGTACCTGTGGGTGTATGTGTGCACATTGTGTGTGCATGTATATACTTATATTAGTCTGTATGTGTATGTCTCTACGCATGTATGTACATCTGTGTACACATTACATGTATATGTGTGTGTGTGCATATTCCCCATGTAGAGCATCCATTGACAGAAATCCCATGTGTAGCACCTGGGTGTATATTTGGCCTCAGAACCCTCCAATACAATGGAGGCTCCACTGAACCAGGCTTCATCTTTGCTGGATAAGTTTTCTCTTTCCCCAACCTGCTGCCCAATTCCAACCTGCTGTTGCATCACCCTGATGGAATGCAGACACAAGGCCTGCACATCTCTGCTTAGGCCTTCTTTTATTTATGTTTATAACATTCTTAGGGACTTAAATCTCATCCATGGTTACCGGGAATCCAGGCTTGCATTGGATTATTGAGGGGATGTAACAAATTCACNCTCATAAAAGCTGAACTCAGCAAACGGCTAAGTGAAAGCCATCCAGCCCCAAGGCTCCAACTGAATTTCAGCTCCTTGCCCTTGTAAGATTGCTAGCCATCAGCAACCTTTATATTTATGTAACCTAAGTTAAATTCAGTAAAACTGTGCACTCATTACATAAAGAACACTCACGTGTACTGGTTAACGGGGACAGGTGAAGGAAACACAGAAAACCAGGGCAAGGAGGCTCCCAACAGCTTCAAATCCATTTTCTTTACATTCATAACAAGGAGATAATTTTTTCTGTCTTTCCCAATAGTAACAGACATTTATCAAATGCCCATAAAATGCCAAGCTTTCCTGAAGTTGGGCTCCAATGGGGGAGCAAAGGATTTGGAGAGGGGTATGTGGCATTTATCAAGCTTCTCCCTCCTCCAAATACCCACAAAACACTAGCCCCCACACCTGCCTTACAGAGTTGGGGTGAAAATTAAATGGTTTTGCTAAGTAGTTACTCAGTGCAGAAAACATCCTAGCCTACTGCCCTCAACTCATCTTGTTTAACACTTGGAGCTCACTGGGGAGAGTGGTCCTACTAGAACCATGTTTAGTGAGGAGATGGTCACACTGCCAACATGATGTTGCCCTTATGTGGCTGAGGGACCTCCTCGCTAACTTGTTAGAGGCAGGCCTCCATTGTGCAACCCGCAGGTTATCCGATCTGTGGTTTGCACAGGTCTTTGGACTTCCGTGCTTTTCCTCTTGGCCACCTGCCAGCTGGCTCTTTCCCTACTAATTAGCACCTCAACCACAGTTCAGCAGGGGAAATCCTAGCTCTAAGCCTCAGCTAGCGGCTCAACTGTGTGGTTTAAGAGCTTTGAAAGAGAGGTTTAAAGACATGAGAAGTTTGGTAAAGAGAGATGGCATCTTAACATTGATGCAGGTATTTTCAGTTGTCCGTGGTAGCCAGCACTCCCTCT
>LZPO01108754.1:7687-24334 GCA_001675575.1 Neotoma lepida
CTCATATGCTTTTCCTTGCTCACTTTGACATGTCCTTGTTCAGCTCACATTTAGGCAGTCATGTTGGTGAGACTACCAGTGTAGCTTCTGATATGACTAGGAGACACAATCTCACAGAAACTGCCCAGATTCTCCATCTCTTACAATCATTCTGCCTCTCTTCTCAATGTTCCCTGAGCCTTAGGTGTGGGAGTGTTTTGAATCTGTAGGAAAGAGAGGAGTAGCATATGCAAGGGTTTGGAAGGAGGAAATGGGATGGAGTAATGTAATTATATTACAACTTCAAAAATAAAATTAAAAAGTAAAATGAAATAAAGTCCATTTGTTGTTTCTACCAGTTCAAGAATCATAAATCTACTCTAATTTTTCAGATCTTTCTTCAAGCCACCAGTGTCTTATAATCAGAAAGGTTACACAGTGCTCAACAATAAAACCACACAAAGAAGAATCGTGCAGATTGAAGCAGCAAAGCCACAATAAGCAAGTTGCTGGAGAAATTAGCCTTTGGTTCTAACATCTGTTCTATTACCTAGGAGATACTAAGCCTTGAATAGTTATTCATTCACAATACAAGAAAAAAAGGATAATTGATTGTACTGAATCAATAGCTTGTATGAAGAGACAGCTCTCAGTAACAATAAAGGATCATCTCTGGATCTTCTCTTTTTCTTCAAAAAAAAAGCATATGCATATGCCTCAATCCACAATGGTGTGTGCCCTCATAAACACACTGCAAATTGGAAATAGCATAAGTTGAAATGGGATTTGAGACAACCTTACCAAAGATGAAGTCTTAATTCGACCTATCTTAAATGTGCCCAGAACACTAATATTAACCTACAGTAGGGCAAAATTATCTAACAAAAAGGCCATTTTACAATAAAATATTGAATTGCAATATTTTATTGTAAACAATAAAATATTACTCACAGGCAGAAACAAGAAGCCCACTAATATATTGAGTGTTGCTGGAGGGTGTATTGGTGAAAACATATTTAGAAAAGCAGTTTTTAATGCCCTCCTAAAACTTGGTGTTTTAATGGGATAAAATCATGAGAAAGTATTTTATTAATTTAGGTTTACTTGTTCTTACTCATGGCTTTATTTCAGATATAGACAATCTGGGATTCNGCAAAGCTGAAACAGATCCAACTATGCTAGTTCCCTGCCTTCCCTCAAAGATAAAATACAGATAATGGTGAAAGGGTTGTAAAACACAAATTAACCTAAGAATGTTGTGGGATATTTGTACACTGTGTAAAGATGTGTTGCTGTGGTTGGTGTAATAAAAAGCTGAGCAGCCAATAGTAGGCAGGAGAGATAGGCGGGACTTTTGGGCAGAGAGAGAACTCTAGGAAGAAGAGGTGGAGTTGCCAACCAGATGTGGAGGAAGCAGGATGGGCAGTATGGAGATGAGGTAANGAGCCTCATGGAAGAATGTAGATTAAAAAACATNGGTTAATTTAAGTTATAAGAACTAGTTAGGAATAAACCTAAGTAATAAAATACAGCTGAGCTTCATAATTAATATTAAGTCTCTATGTCATTATTAGTGAGCTAGAAGCTCAAAGAAAATTCCAACTACATAAGAGAGGTTCTATAAACTTTGTATTTAGAGGAAAAGAAAATGGTTATGTTTCTAAAATCAACCATACTTCATATGTTCCATCCACACTTAGGTTTCCTGATACATACAAAATCCTTAGCTACTAAACCATGTCAAGTCAAGATGGGATCAAACCAGAAATGAGCTTCAAGCGCCATGTAAACCCAAAGCATGGAATGAGATAGCTATAGCTAAGGTTATCTGTGCTGAAGAAATGTTTTCTTTCACTCCTGCCTTAAAAGGACAGAATCCAGCAAGTGCTTTGTGCACCTCAGCTGCCAGGTCCTTTCTCTGACATCAGCTGATCCTGTTCCCATTCATATAATTGATNGATACAGAGGGCCTTGGTTGAACATGTTTCTCAAAAATCAGTCCACACGTAGGATATCTTATGCTAAAATCCCCATGCTGTTCAATTCTAAACACTCACTTTACACCACTGTGTGAATCTTGTCTCCCAGTTTCCATTACTTCCTGCTCATTTGTTCCATCATCATGAAATTTCTAGCCTGTTGTATGTGTCAATGATTTCACCGACATGCCATATACCTACAAGAATTCATCAAAGGTAAATAATTATGTCACAGACATGAAGCATTCAAAACAATAAAGCTCAAATTATGGAAGCCTGCTCATATCATATCCTAACTTCTCAATACTTGAGATAAACTATGTCCTTAAAAACCCTCCNTAAGCTGAAAATGTCACCTAATAACTCAACTTGGGGAAGGCTGTGTACCAAGCACTTCCCAGGCAGTTGGCCCAAATAAGTTTTCCAGGCATTTTTCAGGTCAATGGCTCTGTCAGGTATTGTTGTTCAGATGGCCTTAGTTCTTTGTCACAAGTCTTAGAGAATGGCAACTGGCCTCACCAGGGAAATACCTGATGTGGCAAGAAGAGCACAGTGAGAGAAAGTGCACTAGAAGAAAGTGACCATCCTTACAACTCAACCATAAAAGTGGCTTTTCATCATTTTTGTGCCCCACTCTATTTTGGACAAGAAAGTCACACAATCATACTTAAGGATAAGGAGATACACAGTTGCTTGAGTCACAGGAGGCAAAAATCCCAGAGAGTTGGGTGAGAAGATGCTTGCTACTGCCCTCTAGAGGCCTGGTGGACCTACGTCCTGCTTGTCTAATCTGAAGGACAGCCTGCTGTATTTGCTGAGAACACATGGAACAGACTTGAGAACTTGGTCAGTCTGTCTTGAGCTTGTTTGTTGAGAAAGTAAAAATTGGAAACTTGTGTTCGTGTTCTTTGAAGACAAGAAGAGCTAACAAAGATAGGGGAATGCAAACTTAGTGAAAACACAGCATTCCCTCTTCTCAGTGACAGAATTCGTCAAAGTGGGGTGTGTATTGAATACATCTGAGTCTCGTGGGTCATTAACAAAAATTCAGTCATTCTGATCAGGTAATTGTTCACTAGAGACATGGAAAAGCTATCCACTGTCTCCAACAATTAGACTCTGTATGCAAATTACCTAAAGACAATGCGATTAAAACTAGAGTTACGTGTTGGAAATACCCACTAATTACTTTTGGGCTTCAGTTTCCATAGTTACAAATCTGTGACTGTTTGGAATGAACTGGTGCACAAGGGAGCCTTTGTACTGGTTTATTCACTGTGAACAGTTCTAGGACCACAATCAATATGAACACCTAATGGAAAAAGTCTCTCTTCATAGCTACTCTGCCCTGCTTGCTGCCATCATTCTCAAGTTATCTATAACAGCCAGTCATATCTCATTGGAAATATCAATGGGATCTGTGGCAATTTGGATGTTAACATTGAAAAAAAATATTTTCAACAAACACCAATATAAATTTTAATTCCATCTGAAAGAGGATTAGTCTCTCTCTTAAGACATAGCTCATACAAACACTTCCCTTAGAGTGGCATTGCAAAGTCATTCCTCATAGATAAGAAAGTCTGTTAGGCAGTTGTTTTTTTGTTTTTGTTTTTTTTTTACTTTTTATTGAAAAAAATTTCATATAATATATTCCAATCACAGTTTCCCTTCCCCCAACTCCTCCCAGATCCTCCTGGCCTCCCTACCCACCCAAGTTCACACCCTTTCCCTCTTTCTCTAGAAAACAAGCAAACAAACTAACAACAATAAAAATTAATAAATAATAAAGAAAATCAAAGAAAACATACAAGAAGCACACAGTTTGTACATATTTGGTTTGCCTCTGAACCCATCTGTTGTGGAATATTTGTATANTATGTGAAGATGTATAGTTGTGATTGGTGTAATAAAGAGTTGAATGGCCAATAGCTAGGCAGGAGGTATAGGTGGGACTTCTGGGGACAGAGAGGACTCTGGGAAGAAGAAAAGTAGAGATGCCAGGAGAGGCAAAGAAAGCAGGATGTACAGGAAGAGAGGCAACAGTCACCAGCTACATGGCAGAACATAGATAAATATAAATGGGTAATTTAAGTTATAAGAACAAGTTAGAAACAAGCTTAAGCTATAGGCCGAGCATTCATAATTACTAAGAAATCTCCATTTCATTATTTAGAAGCTGGCGGGACAGAGAATGACTTGTTATGCCCAACTCCTATACTGTGCCCTCTTGCTGGAACAAGCATGGAAGAAGTCTTGTTGGTCTTGGTCTACTTAATCAGCAGGAGTTGCAGGGGATGCTGGATCCAAGCTCCATGGTGGTTGTGGACTGAACCACAGGNTCTGCCAGGATAACCTTGCTAANAAACTGATAGCTCACATAGCCTCTCTGAACTTNCAGTCTTTTGTCCAGTCTGGTCTCCATTTCCTGGAATTTTCTGGCATTTTGGAAGTTCACCTCATAATATAAAAAATAAACATGGAACTTGATATTCTACAAATCTGTCAAAGAATTTCAACAACACTTAAAATTCCAGTACGTTACTCTAGATCAGAGTCTCCAAGCCTCCTGAGCTTCTCTCTCTGACACACCTTCTAAGCCTGACAGGCTGGAGTCTTTTGGTTCATCTAATTTCAAGACCTTCCTCAACTCATCGTATTGAGCTCACTGTGTTCCATTTGCAATCTTCTTCCCTGACTCGCTAACATTTATTCCATCAGTGATACTTCCTTCAAGTTCTCTGAGTACCTGGTATTAAATTCCTTATTTTGTGGAAATCTATTTTATTCAGAATATTGACCTAATTTGTCCATGCTTAGATGCATCACTCTCTTGGCAAGGTATAAGTACAGAGCCATATCCACACTGTCTACAACCTCAGTGCCAGCAAAATGTGCAGTTCATAGCCNTCTTTTCCAAACTATACACTGGGTAGTTCATTTTTTTTCAACTTTTACTTCTGGAAGTCCAATGTAGTCTGAGTGTGTATGTTGAATATGCAAATTTCAAAGAGAAACTTTGGAGGGTGATGTTGAAAGGTATATGTTTATAGGATGGTGAGGTTTTAAACATAGCAGTAGAAAATAGACATGAAGTATTAACCTATTTATATGTTGAAAAATATGAAGAATAGAAAAGTTAAACAAGAAGAGAATACGGATAGAAGGACTGGCATGTATTTANCTTATTTTCTTATAAAAATTACTAGAAATTACAATTACATACATTCTTGGGAATTGTTACTATTACCCCATGATATAATACAAGGCTGGTATCTACACAATGGTGCTGGACTCTTGGTACTTCTGAGAAAGAATTCAAGGAGCTGAGCAGCATGTGGAGTTGACAGAAATTCAATTTTACTCTATGACCCTTGAATAGCATTAAATGCAACATATATTAATATTGTAGAAATGATCTGGTGTGCTACTGCTCATGGTGTATTTCTTCCACTGGCTAGTCCTTCCTGGGAATTAAAAGAGGGAATGGAGCAGAGGAAATGAGACTAAGATGCTCTGAGTTCAACATCTGGCTTGATCAATTATGTGCCTGGGAAGCTTGCTTTCTTACATGATTTTTTTTTTTANGCACAAAGGTCTGGGTAAAAAGAAAATGACATAAGATAAAAAATGGAAGGCATTTTATTAATTANAAAAGACCACATGATGAGGAAACATAAGGTGAGTTGTTCTTTTGGGGGCAATAGGTAAAAACTTTTTATTGGGTTGCATGTTTTGTTGTTGCTGTTTTCTTTTGTTTTCTATTTGTTTCCATCCTTCTAGCCTCCCCTCTTATTCCTTTCTTCTTTCTTTTCTAAGTCACTCTCACTCTGCCATTCCTACTAGGCCAGAATTCATCCTGCAGCATAGAGTGGCCTATGACTGATAGCAATCTTCCTGCCACAACCTCTGGTGCTGGAATTATAGGAATATGCTACGTACAAAGCTTATTGGTCCCTTTTATATTTTAGCAAGATGTGTGTGCTTAAATACTGGGTGATTTCATTTTTTCCTATAGAACTGATGAAGTGCAAACAGAGATTCATTCTCCCTTGTATTACTCTAAAATGGGATGGCTGTATTCTAAGTTTTTTCCATTTTATGAGGGTAAACATAACTTTGAGCTTTGTATTAAATACAACTTGAAACACTGTTGCTTTAATTCATGTGTTTTCTGGTGCTGTTCCTGTGTTTGGCACCATCATAACTAATCCAGGTACTTCTGCTTTGTGTTGAACTCTTGCAGTTTGTGGCCTTTGTATAGTACAGTAGATAACAGAGGCAAGTGTGCCTCAATTCTCAGCATTTTCCTATTATTTTCCAGAATGTACAGAATCTTTTTGAATGTCTTGCAAAAAGATTCTCTGGGTGAAGATCAGACATGCTAAGCTAGCTTAATTGCTTAACAACCAATCCTCCTAATGTTTCTCATGTATGTCACCTTGCAACCATCTATGTGACAGTTGGGATGTTGGGGACCTTGGATNACCATGCCATCAGTCTTTCTGTCATTCCTATTTTGCTTTTCTNTTTGCTCCACCTTCACTGGAGTAGGGCAGTACATGATGAGTCTTTAGGCCTTATCTTTCCTGTCCTTGGCAAAAGTAAACCAAGCAAGCAACATTGTCAGCAAGACCGTGGCTGGAAAAGCCAGTGATGGTAGCTGATCTAAGGGAAATAGGTTGTATGCATGTTAGAAGCCTGNTGGGTGACTGAAGAGATAGGCTAGCCAATTTTCTGTTATATTGGCTTATTCTGCCTAATGAAGGCTCTCTTGAGAATGCTGTTTCAGTGGGAAATAATGAGGATTGGGAAGAAGACACTAAGAGACACAAACCAGGAGCCCTACACAGAAACCACAGATCAGCACAAGGCATGGGAGTAGATAGCAGCAGTCTTTAGAAACAACCAAAGGCAAAGTAACACTGGCAAATACCAAACAAGCCCCTTGGCAGTGGAAACCTGATGTGAAAACTACATAGTCTCCATAGCATGCCTAGTGTTGCTATCAGACTAGTAACCATATGATCATATCCCAAAGAAATTCCATGCCTGAAGACTGCTTTATTTTCTATACATCCCCAAGAGACCCTTTCTGTTGNTGGTACTGAGTGTGCCTCCTGCATATTTAATGTTACCTGTTACTGTAATCACCTCACTCCTTGTACATTAGTTTCAGCCCCTGACTCTGCCATGTTGCTTCATCTGCTATTAGAGTCTTAGTATAAGCGGTTCCAATTTCATGCTCTCTGGTATTCACATGGAGTAGATTCTCTCCTAAATCCTGGTCTTGTGGTTGGTTTCTCATTACTTCTTCCAGAGAGTTCTACTGCCAGCTGGCTTGCTGGACTCTACCTATCACCTGCTGCCAAGTTCTCTGAATTCTCATTCCACCCACCTGGAAGCAGGCCTTCCAGATGGCAGAGTGTAGGATTGTCTGTTGGTGTCTCGCCAGGAGATGATACAGCCCTCTTCCTGTCACCTGTTCTCTACCTTCCTGCACTGCCTGCTGTGACTGGCCATGCTTCATTTCTGACCTGTCCTGGGTTGACCTATCTGAGTGCTTCAATGCCACCTATCTGTAGACTGACTGCTACAGTGCTTATTCTAGAAGTAATTCTTTTTGCCTTTTGCTAGGTGACTAGCAGTAACTGCTTATATGGTTCTTTCACATACCTAATGAGTCACCTAGTTAGGTTTCAAGGAGACTTTGTGGACATGGTGATATTGGAAAACCATGAACAATACCAAACTTCTTAGACAAGCATTCAGAGTCATTCCCAGTCCCCTCTCCCTACTAGAATCCTACACAAGTGTCATGTAATCCATTTACTCTATTCATAGACAGCCTTGGGTACTTAACCACTTGCCAAACACAAGTAGTAGTTGGTAGTCACTCAAATAGGTATAGAATTTCTTGCTATAAAAGATTTGTAGTCTGAGCCAGAGTCAAACATTAGGCAAGGAGATAAACTTGGGCATATTCATTAGGAAGGCCACATAAAAGGGGAGGCTGCAAATTATACCNAGTACCATGAGAAGACACAGAAAGATCTTAAGGAGAGATTGTTGATCTAGATCAGTGGTTCTCAACTTGTGGATCTCGACCCCTTTGAGGGGCAAATGACCTTTTAACAGGGGTCACATATCAGATATCCTACATATCAGATATTTACATTACAATTAATAACAGTAGCAAAATTGCAGTTATGAAATAGTANTCAAATAGCTTCACAGTTGGGANTCACCACAACATGAGGAACTGTATTAAAGGGTCACAGCATTTGGGAGGTTGCTAACCACTGACCTAGATTTTTAGTTAATAATAAGTATTTGTTAAGTTTCAGGAGTAGAGAGGTGTACTGGTGGTTTTGTGTGTCAACTTGACACAAGCTAGAGTCATCAGAGTGATGGGAGCTTCAGTTGAGGAAGTGTCTCCATAAGATTCAGCTTTAAGGCATTTTCTTAATTAGTGATCAGTGGGGGAGGGTCCAGACCATTGTGGGTGGTGCTATCCCTGGGCAGGTGGTCCTGGGTTCTATAAAAAAGCAGGCTGAGCAAGCCATGAGGAGCAAGCCAGTAAGCAGCACTCTCCATGGCTTCTGCATCTGCTCCTGTCTCCAGGATCCTGCCCTGTATGAGTTCCTGTCCTGACTTCCTTCAATAATGAACAGCAATGTGGAAGTGTAAGCCAAATAAATTCTTTTCTCCCCAACTTGCTTTTTGGTCATGGTGTTTCATCTCAGCAAGAGAAACCCTAAGAGAGGAGGTTACAGGAAAAAGGTGGAGATCCATGTCATATTACTACAAAAAAAGCAGAAAGTGGCAGCAGGAGGATCAGGGCATAAGATGGAGAGGGAAACAAAATAATCGTTGTATCTTGGAACCAGTGTACTTCTGTTGTAATTCTCAATTCTGCCACTCCAATGTGAGGACATCACAAGGTTTTCATTCTTCTATTGTACCCCTAAGCATCACCTTGTCCCTGCTTTTAAATTAATCATCTCTCTTCCTCCCCACTTCAGTNATGTGGGAATCACCTACACTTACAAGCAGTAACAGTTAATTCACCCAACAAACATTTATTCATTATGGGTNCTGTGGTGTGTCCCACGTCTTCTTCCAGGGCTCACACTTTGAGAATGTTGGCAGCTGATGACTAAAAGTTAACATCTGACTAGAAANGGAACTCTCTGCAGGGAAGCCACCTTTCTCAACATTTACCCTCTTCCTAGAAACAGTTAGCAGGACAACAAAGCACCCTGAAGAACCATTTAAAATACTCCTTGGAACAGCATCACCTTCTCGTGCCCAATCCTGCCTTCCTAATTTTTCGTGGGGTTCATCCATGACTGACAAACTCATCACTAAACTGTCTTTGTGCAAATCTCAGCACCTTGGGGCTGTTACCCACAGAATCAATATTACACTGTTTAATGTCAATTGTACTTCCAGTAAGAAAAACTATGAAGTGAATTTTAGTTATTAAGACCAATTTGTATATACCATATGCCAGAAGCAGTGTCACATCTGGAAAAAGTGCACAGAGGAGGAAACAGCTTTGGGGGTGGCAGAGCAGCCTTCATTTTGAAAAGGGGGACAGCCTACCACAAGGATACCACCAGCTGGTTTCCATCCTTCCAGGTGCACCAGGATTAAGAACAAAATGGAGTGAATNTTTTTTCCTAGTTTATCCCTTTCTTGGAGCCTTTAGTAACAGAACTCAAGTACCTCAGCCAAAGTGGTAAGCTTGTCTTCTTTCACAATAAGAGAGCAGGCTAGATCAAGCCTCAGACCTCTTTTCAGGCAAGACTCATATTGATATTAAAAGTGATAAACAATTTGAAACAAAAAAATTTCAATCTTCATCAAGAAAGCATTTGGGAGGGCTCTCAAGAAATTTGCTTCAGGTTTTGCCTGGTCCAAAGACTATTTATTATGGATAGGTAACATCCCCATAAATCTTGTTGCTACCTCTTAGTACTATTTTCAATACAGATTTCTGTCTACTAAGACATGCTGATAATCAATTGCAGCCCCATGCTGAAGCCACAGATCTGTTACTTAAGATGAATTACTGAGAAGTAGCCATCAGCACTTTTATTAAAAGAGATGGTAATGACTGTTCCCTGGCACAGAACCAGCCTACTGTGTCCTCATCCCAGACTGCTTTTAGATGGGTGTGGGTTTGTAACTCCTAAGAAAAAAAATGAAACTCTGCGAATTCTCTCCACACCAGCATTATTTATCAAAATGACAATGTGCCCATTTTTCTTAGCACTTAAAATGGCATTTCAATGATAATTACTTTAATCTACTTTTATTTGAATTGCTGATGTAATTTTGAAGGTAATTTTTATTTATAAAAAGGTCCTATGGTATACAGATTGGTCATTCACAAAAAATCCAAGTGAAATATATATTCACAGACTATGCCAAAGGAAGACATCCTCAATTTAGAAGAAAGAAGTAGACTAGGAAGAACTAATAAAGACTCTTCAGGCTCATACTTAGATTTCAAATAAACAATGCTCATTTCTTCCTTTATTAGCATAAAAAAACAAATTTCCTGCCTTGCTAACTCTANGAACTAATAAAGTCATTCATTCAACATACATTCTATATGTTACATTCTGTTATATATATATTCAGAATATATATATATATATATATTCTGCTGTGACTATGATAGTGTATATAAAAACCTAAAGAACAGATTCCAGTTCAGCAGAAACCTTGCTTGTGGTGTTTATTAGTTACATCTCTCATTCCTGTGACAAAATACCCACAAAAGCAACTGAAGGGAAGAATTGCTTTGACCTATGGTTTTAGATGACCTTAATTCATCCTGGTAGAGAAATCAGGGGTAAGGGCTCNGTATATGACTGAGGACTATGAAGAAGAGAGCTTGGATGAAAATCCCATGAATGCATCTTGTCAGAAGCTAACAGAGTGTTTCAATCAGGGGCTGGAGAAGTGGTTCAATTGGTGCAGTGCTTGCCTAGTACATGGGAAAGCCTGGGTTCCATCCCTAGCAAAGCATAAACCAGGAGTACTGGTGCATCCCTGTAATCGCAGAACTTGGGGATGGAAACAGGAGAATCAAAAGGTCAGGGGTCAGTCTTGGCTACTTGGAGAGTTTGAGGCCATTGTGAGCTACATGAGATTCTATCTCAAAACTTATTAAACAAATAATTTAAAGAATTTAAATAAAAGTATTTTCAAGAAGCCTACTAAAAGCCAAATGACAATCAGATCAAGCCCAACACTGGATTCCAGCCTAGTTTTTCCTCTCCACATTGGCTGTTCCTTGGGTAGAAGAACCATTTAATGGCCTTTTGTTGCCCCAGTGTGANTCTAGTCATTTGTAGGCCCTCAGTAGTCTCTTCCCAAACACTGATTTCTCAACATAGAAAATACAAAGGGACTGGTGAACAAGCATTCTACACTATATGGTAGTGTTCAGACAGGTGATAGCTCCCCTTAAAGCAGTAGAAGGCAGAGCCCATGGTGAATCATAAGCTTTCAGTAGCACAAAGTAACTCCCCAACTCTACCAATGAATGAGTTACTATCCAGTTGGGCAGAGGGAGCATNCTTAACGTATGTGGACTCCTTACCGACCCAACTCAAAATGCAACCAATCATTGCCAATAAAGAGGACCTCAATCTCCACCCAATTCCCAATATAAGAGCCATAAAAGCCCACTGGGCTAGGGGATAATCATAGGGGATCTTTCTCATAGTAAACCCAAAGAGTTTCAAACAGAGCCACACATACATGTCAAGAATTCTGAATGCTTCTGAGTATGCCCACAGCAAAAACAATGTTTTCAATGTAAGAAACATCCTCACTGTCTCTCTGGTATTTTGAAAGAGACAGCATACCTCATTCCTCACTGAGTACTTGCATTTCTCTAGTCAGACAGCTCTGTCTAACTCCTATAGCCACTGGAGAGAAATTATTACAAGGTTGTTTGTTTGTTTTGATGAACATATTTAATCCACAGATGGTATAAAAGAACAAGAGAGATTTCCCTTGATACACACACACACACACACACACACACACACACACACATTAATATTTGACCTGTGGTAATGAGGTGGTGACAGAGATGGTCCAAAGCTATTGAAAGAGACTCTTGGGTTTGCGTTCATAAAGCATACCTGTTGCCTCCTTTCCCNACTCAAAATGTGCAAGGTTTTGTTTTGTAAANCATCAGGATATCTCCATAGCAACAAGCACAGAATCCAAACAGCATTGTAGCTTTGAGTTTGGGGATCTGTGGGGTAGAATCTATGCTGTCTTTGATCCNTGGTATCATATGGAAAGGAGATTCACCCAGGGATGATGATGGTCAATATTATATAAGTATAGTTATAGCTTAAAACTCCATGTCAATTCTTTGTGCTGATGAGCCACAAATAAAAGCTCACTTAAAAAAGGATTGCTCATAATGTTTCATATAAAGGTAAAACAGCAGCAACAGGGACTTTCCGCAAAGTAGACAAAGCAACTTGAATTGAAGCTATGATATTACATTTAATGTTTACATTTTGCTCCTGTAATATTTGAATATTATTCTTAGGTTTGTTTTGGGTGAAGTGAATAAAATACACACATTCCCTAATTAATCTTAAAGAATATCACTCATTGTGTTAATGTTTTGTCTCTTTCATCACACTGCACTTCAGAGTGGTGCCTAAGGCCACTGCCATAGACTTGCCTGTCCTAAAGAGGTCCCAAAAAATTTCAGCTCTAGTGGGAAACAGTCCATGTAACCTAAGAAGTAAGATGAATGTTTCTCTAAAACTATAAACATCTGCTTGACTCAAAAAAAATGATAATCATAGAAGCTCTGGGAGGGAAGAAATTCTGTTCTGAAACTAAGGTTGTCAAATACTTCGAAAGCACTATAGGGTAGAGTCTTTACTTGCCAAATTCCCTTTTAAGGAGAAATGCTATTAGCCATCAACTTCTCTGACCACCACATTGTTTAGGACACTTGTGATCTAGAGGACCTGGCCAGGAGCACATACCTCCAACTCAGCAAACTAAAAATGCCCCCCCCCATCCTTTATACCAGATACTAAGGTCACTGATCTCTTTGACTTAAAAAATATGAAATGAATTGAAAACTTCTTGCTAGATGATTTCCCNTGAGAGCAAGAAAGCAAAAATGTTCCAAAGCTGAANACAAGAATGAAGGAAGCCATCTGAAGTAGAAGCTGGAANCCAATTTTTCCCAGGAAGCAACTGCCCAGCCATGCTCATTGTCACCTTCAGTCCCACTGGCTGATAGGTAATGAAATCAAGGACTAAATAAAACGAAGGGGCACGTAAGAGATCTTTGCATACAATTCTTAAAGATCCTGGAGGATGAAAAAAAATTAGATCTACCAGATGGAAAGATTGACAAGTCAACTCCCCTCTTCAAGNTTCCCTGACTAGAAAGCACAATTTTGCTCTTATAATCTATTTTTCAGCTGTGATTCCTTACAACTAAGTGGCTAACAAAGACTCTTAAGTGTACCAAATTGGTAGCATCATCAGATGAAGAAGAGAAGCAATGAAAATATTCAGCAAGCGAATGTAATCATATCCAGACCTCAAAGAATTATCTCAGATCAAGGTTCATAATAGAAAACTATGAAGTGAGTCAGTGAAATTGGTGACAGGCAGCAAAATCAACATACCAACAAGTACTTTAAGACATTCNAACTTCCCATAAAGAGAATAAGAAATGGTTCANTTTCAGATGCATCTGTAAATATTCCATGTATTGAAATNATATGAAAGANATGGAGTATGAAAATTAAACAACAAATTTTGAAATAAATGAAGATAATTTTAGAAATAACAAAATAATTAAAATATAAAACCTAGTGAGCGTATATATTACAAGGAAAATCCAGCTGAAAGAAACTTTAATGAACTAGAAGACGGTTACAAAGAAGTCATCCTAACAGTATCCCAATGATACAAAAACATAAGGTAAGTACAAAATAGATGAGGAGGAGTCAGGAAGTCAAACCTTTGCCCAGAAACCACATAGACATGGCAAAAGAAAATCAAAATAGAATGATAACCAAACAATAGGAATAAATACTGTGTGAACATACAGAAATACACTACTCAGATCACAGAAGTCTATGGNTTTCTTTACCCAAGTAGTAAATGTAAAATCTGTGTCTATATAATCCATCATCAAAAAATTTTGGTGAAATTATAGGGAACCAAACACATATATTATATGTAATAAGCCTGAGATTAAAAATTACCTTAAATCAATAGCTATAATAAAGATAAAAGAGGTGAAAGACTAATGTGCAGAAAAACATAGAAAGCTTTAATTATGTATAAGCACGGCCACCTATCAATAATAAGAATAAAATGTTGGTTTCAGTAGCCCAAAAAGTATGTTTATCACAAACTGTTTTTGTTTTTTTGTTTTGTTTTGTTTTTTTGGTTTTCTGAGTCAGGGTTTTTCTGTGCAGCTTTGGAGCCTGTTCTGGAACTCACTCTGTGGACCAGGCTGGCCTCAAACTCACAGAGATCTGCCTCCTTCTGCACCCTGAGTGCTGGGATTAAAGGCATGCACCACCACCGCCTGGCTTTCACAAACTGTTATTTTTTNAAAAAAAATTGTTTTAATCAAAAAGAAAATTGTCAAAGAGGTTCTAAACGGGTAGTGACTCAGGTTTGAACCTGAGGATGTCAAGTGTTTCCAAAGCACTCCACTGTGGGGTGGAGTCTCNGCTCTTCAAATTCCCTTTTAAATGAGTAAGGCGACTAGCCATTAACTTCTCTATACCACGTTCTTTCAGGAGACTCCTATCCTAGAGAACTTGGCCAGGAACCCATACCCCCAACTCAGTGAGCTGAAAGTGCACTTCCTTTATCCTATATGAAAGATACGAAGGGCACTGTCTCTTGAATTTAAGGTCACTATTTGAATCACCTCCCCTCCCTCAATTTGCTTTCTGCTAACCACTGTCTCTTAGATAAATCTTGTCTCAGGATGCTCATATCCACAGACTCTGTGATATCATTTCTAGAAGCTTCTCTTGACTGTCTGGATGAATGCCATAAAACAGAACTACAGCTCTGTGCTTTTCGTGTATTACAGAATCTGGACAAAGAGCATTGCCAAGGAGTGTCTCCACTGGGTCACCCAGCCTGGGGTTCTGTAGCTATTCTGAATGCACTCTTGGAATAACAGCTGAGTTGAATTCCCCTCCATGAAACACAGCCATATCTCTCCTTTATAACAATGCTGACAGAAGAGCTCCAAATGCATCCCGATTGTCATCTTAGCACCATGGATAACTAAGTACGTTATAATAGCCTTATATGAACNACAAAAGTTCTTGCTGATGAGTTTCTTTAAGGCCGCTTGCCAGGTGAAGTCAGACAACCCAGGAGCTAGAATATTTATCTGGGTTGCAATCATTTTCTACCAAAATCACTCAAAGATAGGGAGTCAGAAGGAATGGAAAAAAGAACAGTCAGTCAGATTGGCATGGAAAGTACAACAGCCAACTGGCTAGGATCTTTGACCATAGAATCCATATTGCCTAGGATAAGAACACTGGACTTCTTAGCCAATACACACTGCTCAAGAAAATGGTAGAAATTCTAGAGTTTCTATATTTCCTAAAGATCTGATACTTTTACAAATATTATTCTTAAACTATATGTTTTGAAAAATATTTGTCTGATTTCCACACAATACAAGTAGTTGAGATATCATTGACAAGCACTGTCAACCATTGTTTTAGCCACATGATTTCAAACAATTTCTTTGAGTTTTTCAGGGAACAGAGGGACTTTCCAAGACCATCTCAAAGGTGAATGGGTTCACTCTTTTGGCATGAGACAACCAAGGGTTCTATGAACACAATGAATTTTGTAACTTCTTTTATATCCTAAATAATAATTCCATATATTCATGGAGTACAGANTGACATGATGACCAAATTAGGGTAAATGGCATATCTACCACATCATTTCTCATTTATTTGTGTGGGGAACATTCAGAATCCTTCCCTCAAGCAATTTTGAAACACACAATTGTTTTATTTTAAGATATGTCCTTTGTGTTATTCAGAGGCTTAGCTTTATAATAAAATAATGAATTTCTATCTCAAGGTCAGAACTAGATTCAGGATGACTATCTTTTAATCTCTACCTTCTCAGACAAGATACAATACCTTATAGGTTATTTAAGTGTGGATATTTAAAGTTAAATGTATTAAAATAAAATGAAAACAAAATTCAATGCCTAGCCACAGCCATATAGCACGCAATTAAGAGTCATGTGTGCCTAGTGAATACTCATTTATAATCTAACCAGAATGTTTTGTCAAGTAGCATTGTAGATGACAGACTGGAGTGCCTGGTATCACTTTTCAGCTAATTTTATATGATTAGTACAGACCATTATAAAGTCACTGGCGAAATCAATCTCCAATTTAGAGTCTAATGCAATAATTAAGAAATCTTATTTTGTAATTATTTAGGTTCATTATTCCCAGGCTGTCNTGTGTGTATTTCTCAGACCTAACATCAGGAAAATTACATAGTACCATATGTTTGATGGACAATTGGTAATTTGAAACATGTGTAAGAGATTCCCTAAGCAATCATTTCTCAGTGGAATCATATGTAAACTATGATTTGGTTC
>LZPO01108757.1:10016-41495 GCA_001675575.1 Neotoma lepida
AATTGTTTCCAAAACTTATTATTTGAAGTCAACCATTAATAGGGTTCAGATGGTGGATATCATATGTTTAAGATGTTCAGCCTGTAGTAGCTCTCTTTCTGAGACAAGACCCTCCCACAATTAAAATGAGTGAGCAGGAGAAATCGGGGCTGATGTGCTGGTGGTGGAATGGGCGTGCTGGCAGATTGCTTGCCTACCTCTACTTTGTCCCATCCCTGTTACCTCTTAAAGGCATTGCTAAAACTGTGTTTCATCTTTTAAAAGAGTGAACGGGTTTTGCTTCACACATCTCCCAGAGGCCTGTTTACCCCTTCTTACTTATGGAATGTCTAGGAAAGTGCTTAGGTAGAAAGCTTGGAGATACAGTAACTTTTTTATTTGCCCATTCACTGCAGAAGTGAAGTAATTCCCGTGAAATATCGGGGTCTGAGCAGCCGTTAAGCGGCTACATTTCTCAGAGGAAGGGTGGGAGAAAGAAGCCTCATGTCCCATGACTGCAGCTGAGAGAGAGAGGAATAAGAAAAAAGCCACAATGAACCTAGGCCAGGTCCCAGACACTAGCCATGGTCTGTAAAGTAAAAGAAAAGAAAACGCAATGACCCTCCAAGAGGTCCCGGACACAAGGAGGATGGGTCTATAAACAGGCACAGAAAAAAGCAATGACCCCCAAAAGCCAATGTCCCTGACACTTGGCAGTCTGATAAAGGATATTTTGGTATAGATTGGAGACAAATTATTCTAAATGGTAATTCACTTCAAAGTTTGATTGAAGTTATTTAAAATTTTAAAGAAAAACATTGCCTTTGTGAATAATATATTTTTTCTACATATTTTATAAAAAGTATTATTTCTCACATAATTTTCACCACAATTCCTAGTTTGTTTCTCAATTGAAGTAGTAAAAGCTCTTGATAAAATATACTTTTAAGAGAGGCTCCTGAAAAGAATGTGGACTGGCCTTCTCAATACAGTCAGGTTGGATATTACATTAAAGTTTTGGTTCAATGAGAGTAGGGAAGACAATCCTGGTAGGACTGATACTTCAAGTCAATCCCCAATTTCCTTGTCTCTGACTTTGTTTCCCCTTGAACTTAAACTGTTGTTCTACTGAAAACAGGAGTCATTTACAACATCGAGAAGTTTGAGTTCATATAAGGACTAACTTGGTTATGATTTCCTTATTCTGACTTGAAGATAGCAACTCAAATCAGAAACTTGTAAAGAAGTATTAGATGAAAAGAAAACAGCCTTCCTTCTTCCTATGACGGCTCCACACCCTTGCTGCCCCTCCAAGAAGTGCAGTAAAACCTCTTGTGGATAACCTATTACTCTTACTACAGCAGGCTTGCCTAAAGAAAACAAGTGGAATGTTTTGATTTCTCACTAACTTTGCTCCTGTTTATAGGGACTGAACACAGGGTAAACGTCTTTGGCTAATCCTGGAAGTTTACTAAATTTGTCAGTTTGAGAATAAACGAAATACTTAAGTGATGCATTGGCGGCCAATTGTTAGATGCCATCCTTCCTACAATCAGGTTTTAAGAGATGAGCTCAGGAGAGATGGCTCAGTGGTTAAGAGCACTGGCTGCTCTTCAGGACCTAGGTTTGATTTCTAGCACCCATGTGGTGGCTTACCACTGTCTAACTCCANTTCATGGGACCCAGTACCCTCTTCTGGCTTCTGTGGGTACCCAGCATGCAAATGGTACATAGACATACACACTGACAAAACAACCATACTCATAAAAAATTAAAAATCTAAGAAGAGATGCACATTCAGAGTTCTTTAAATTAGTTTTATTAGTTGTCTAGGTGTATGTTTCTAAATTTCTAATATTTGTTTACATTTTGATAAAAAATAATGACATAGTTATGAGGAAGATACAAAGCTTTGCAAGGTTTAGAGATTCTTACCCGTATCTCACACAGGGCCTTTTATTTCAAGTTTATGATTCCATTTATTCCGTTAAGAACAATCATGGTTACAATTTTCTTTCTCCCAGATTCGTCCTCTGGATNTCTGAAAGCTTCAAGTCATCAGGGTGCCATAGATGTTTATGTCAGCCAACTGGGGGAAGTGGCACTGACATCACAGGAAGGTGAGCCAACTGGAATGTTACCACGTGATGTGTAGCGTGAGGAAAGAATGATGTGATATTTGGGAAACAGGTGGTTGGATTATCTACAGTGACTTCAAGAACTTTTCTTCTGTTAGATCCTGATTGGTTATTGAGCCCTCTAAGCCAATTCGAAATCTTTATATTTAGGATAGATGGCCGTGAAGCCAAACTTTCTTTTTATAGGACAAACAGACATGGTGTTATATTTTGACTGTTACTGTAGAATTTCTAATGTTCTGTGTGGATTTTTCAGTTTTGTCATGTAGGAAATAGAGTATTCTTTGTAGGGGAAAAAAACCTCTAATTTAAGGCTTTCTTCCTAGCCGTAAAGACCCTCCCCTGCTGTCACTGTACAACAGCAGCCTTCAAGTGTAGTCCTCAAATGTTCCCATAAAGGTCCCCAAAGCAGACTTCTGATGTACTTGTCTATATAATTTTTCATCAGGTAACTTAGTCTGAGTTCACATATTTTATTTAAAATTGTATACTTTTTATTCATTGGAAAGGTGAATAGGAGTTGTATGCATCTAAATAGTCATCTTAAATATACTTTTTATTCCTCTGAAAGCTAATTTTCCCTGTAGGCATATACATGTGCATGGTAACAAGCGACAGCATAGCTTAACAATATGGACTGAGGTGCAGAAAATTAGGAACTATACTTTTGTATAAAAGACTTAAAAAGATTAAGAACCATATATAGAATCTTTTGCATATTGGCTAGGATGGGACTATGTATTGCAAGGATGCAAGGATGATATTTCCTCTCAGAAACTAGTTCCTGCTATTGTTAATTTCTATGTTGCGTAGCAGGCTTCTGTCCAACCAGGGGGCTTTACCAATGTCAATGGAGGGCTACTCAGCACAAGGTAAAACTGAAACTGGTGCTGGCACATAGGCAGAATTTCTCAGGATTCTGGCTTGTTTTCTTTAAAATAGGATGTGATCTTTGTCTTAGTTAAGGTTTCTATTGCTGTGCCGAAACACCATGACCAAAAAGAAAGTTGGGGAGGAAAGGATTGATTCGGCTTACCCTTCAGCATTGCTGTTCATCACTGAAGGAAGTCAGGACAGAATCTCAAACAGGGCAGGATCCTGGAAGCAGAAGCTGATGCAGTGGCCATGGAGGGGACCTGCTTACTGACTTGTTTCCCATGGCTTGCTCAGCCCACCTTCTTATAGAACCCAGGACCATGAGCTCACGGATGGCACCACTCAACATGGGCTGGACCCTTCCCCACTGATCACTTAAATGAGAAAATGCCTTACAGCTGGATTCCGTGGAGGCATTTTCTCAACTTAGGCCCTTTCCTCTGATGACTCCAGCTTGTGTCAAGTTGACACACAACACCAGCCCATACAATGTTGTCCTCAGAAAATTGCTGACTTTGTCTTAGTTACTTTTCTATTGCTGTGGTAAGATACCATGACCAAGGCAACTGATTAAAGAAATCATTTATTTGGGGGCTCACAGTTTCAAAGGGTAGAGTCCATGATCATAGTGGGGAGCATGGCAGCAGTTGGGCAGGCCTAGCACTGGAGCAGTAGCTGAGGGTTCACATCTTGATCACAAGCAGAGGGGGCTAACTGGGAATGGTGTGGGCTTTTGAAACCTTACAGGCTGCCTGCAGTGACACAGCTCCTCCAACAAGGCACATCTGCTAATCCTTCCCACAGTTCTACCAACTGGGGACCAAGTATTCAAACGTAGGGCCCTATATATAGGGTCATTCTCATTGAAAGTCTTAGCTGTATAATTTTACTCTCCTATGAAGACCCAAGAGGGAAACTATTAACCATGAATGTAACTAGTAGCAGAATAAAATAAAAAAGTTTTGAATAAACAGCTCTTCTGTGAAAGTTATGCAGTAGATAAAAAATCAAAACAAACTGCTTTTTTTTAAACTTTGAAGTTTATCACTCTTCATCCACTCAAAATATTTTTGAGTATTAGTTATAGCATTGTTCCAACAACATATTGAAATAGCATGTGATATTGCAACACTTGATTAGTATTATAATTGTTTTTTCCTGCTGCAACCATGTTCCCGGCAGCTTGGAGATAACTCTCTCTATCTCTTCTTCAGGTTCATTTCCTCAGTGTTGGTAAAGGACTGTGGCAATCTGTTCCAGCTTTGCTGTCCACTGTCTTGCTGTGGCTTCAGCTACTTGAGTGTCTGAGGTCTTCACTATTTGCCATGGGGACTGAGGACACATGTTGGAATGCTTATTTGTTCTGTCCTTGTGAGAGTGAACATGATGGATGACCTTATTTATCCTTTCAGAAAGTCTGTGTTTGAGCTTGAGAGCCAGCTTTGCCAGTGAGTGCTGACATTTCCACTGAGTGTGTCCTAGGGAAGATGAATAGTCCTCACTTAGTTTGCTTTCAGTTTGTGGCATTATTAGAACTAATTTGCTTGAGAATTTTTGAGAGGATAGTATCAGCTGGTGATGATACAGAGGTTTACCTACCNGGCTCTCTTCTCTCTTTGTATGAATGAGAGTTCGTAAAGTAAATCTTGTGTGTGGTGTGTGTGCACATGTGTGTGAATGGAGGCCAGAGGAGGATGTTGGGTGTCCTGCCCTGTTGTTCTCCACCCTTTGAGACATGGTCTCTCACTGAACCTAAAGCTAAGCTAGCAGCCAGTGAGATTTCTCAGCAGTCCTGTCTCCCACTCTTTCCCAGCAGTGGGTTACAGCACACATGGGCATGCCCAGCTTGTTAAATGAATTCTGGGATTTGAACTCATGTCTTCATGCTGTGCAGAAAGGAATCTTACCCATTGAGCCATCTCTTCAGCCCCAGGAAGTCCGTCTTAACCCAATCTTCCTGCTGCCATAAGTGCAAAGCTGATGTTAAGCAGACTAGAAGGAAACTGTGACCCTTACATAAGTGGATTCTGGAAGGAAGGTTCACAGTGTCTGTCATCTGTAGCTGGAAGGTTTCTCTGGTCCTGCCCGGGCCCTGCAGCTGGGACGAATCTCTCCCACCCGCGTCCCGCAGCTGCTTGGTCCCAAATAAACACACCGAGGCTGATATTATTTTCAAACTATATGGCCTAATGGCTCAGGCTTCTCGCTAGCTAGCTCTTACATCTTAAATTAACCCATTTCTATAAATCTATACTTTGCCATGTGGCTTGTGGCTTACCAGTATTTTCACATCTTGCTTCTCCTGCCAGTGGCTCCTATCGTCTCCTTTCTCTCCTTTCCCCTCCCACTATCTCTCTTGGATTTTCCCTCCTGGCTCCATCCTCCCCTGCCATAGGCCAATGCAGCTTTATTTATCAACCAATCAGAGCATTACACATTTAGAGTACAGAAAGACATCCCATGGCACTGCCGGGTCCTGCAGTTGCTCAGACCCAAGTAAACACACAGAGGTTTATATCAATTACAAATTGCATGGCCATGACCTATGGCTCAGTTTTCTTGCTAGCTAGCTCTTATAATGAAACTCAGCCCGTTTCTATTAATCTATATGTCGCCATGTGTTCCATGGCTTTACCTGTGTGCCATTACATGCTGCTCCCTGGACGGCCATCCGTCTCCTTCCTCTCCTTTCTCTTCCCACTATCTCTTTTGGATTTTCCTGCCTGGCTCCATCCTGCCCTGCCATAGGCCAATGCAGCTTTATTTATCAACCAATCAGAGCAATACATATTCAGAGTAGAGAAAGACATCCCACAGCAGTCATCCTATCTTTGTCCCAGAGATGAGCTGATGATACTTTATGGCAGAAGGCTCTAAATTTGATGAGAACAGAATGAAGCTGATAAAAAAGGAGTGTGCTGGTGAACTTGCACTGAGATTGTTTTGACAGGGATTTCACAGCTGATGGAGTACTTTTTCTGATTTATTCTTTTAGAATCTTAAAATCCTCCTTTAGAACAACCACCAGACTACACTAAAATAAAGCTGAGTGCTTTGCCATCAGTACTTAAAAGTCTGTAACTGACTCTGAAGGAACATTAGTCAGCTGTAATCCAAAAATCTTGTTATTTTTTCCTTACACTCCAGGCACAACTAAACGTACAGGATCCTGTTGTTGATGTGGCATAGTATCAGGGAGGTCATGGGTCCGGCTGGACAATGAGGTAGCAGTGTGTGAAACACCATCGTGACTGAAAGCACAGGCTTTGACGTCATTGCACTGAACCTGCATTCTGACTGCAGCTGGAGTGGGAACCTGAACAAATCCTCCACTGTAAAAGTGGAGTGATAATGGTATTTCATGAAGTTGAAATGGTGATTGGCTGGCTCTTTCCAAATGCTCACTGGCAGCAAGCGCCTATTTGTACCACAGGTGTGGTAAATTACTACTCCTTTTTGGTATGAATGAGCTGGGTAGGGATGTCAGCAAAAACATGTTCACAATGTTCAGTGCCCATACTCTTGACAGAGTCATGGTTAATGTTTTCAGAGGACACTTTGACTGCCTGGGAGAAAGAAAATCCACTGCTGTTTAAATCAGTATGCTGAGGAGGGAAAACAGTAAAGCATGAGCAATATTTTCAATTAAATTTATAATTTGATTTATTGGTATTGTTTTACTCTAAATTTACCACAGGTTCTATTACTGTCAAGACCCCATCTTCTCTACGAGCCTATTTAAAGCTGTCAGGGAGAGAGGTGGTTGTGGACAAAGAAGCTCATGTTCAGGAAGTGGCCAAAGATCAGAAAGGTGATGGTGTGGCAGTTACAGGTAAGCAGTCGCTTGTGGCCATGGATGATTGGTCATTGCCCACGCCTAAGTGGCAGTGTTAACTGCAGTTTTGTTCTTTTCCATTCTTGCTGTCTAGTGTTTGACATTGTTCTCCTAGTAACATAATGCAGACAGTGTGTTGAAAAGATCTCCTTCAATCATTTAGGATCACTCAGTAGTTCTGTCCTTGTATAAATGTACTGAAATCCTTTTCCTGGGGGGAAGATGTCTAATTCTTGAACTTGAAAATCAACATTTATTATTACACAAGCCTTAAATTAACTGCATGATTAGACAGGAATCTTGTTTGCTATGCACACTGTAAATTTGCTCTTTTGGTATGGCAAATTCTCAGTTCTACAACTTAAATAATTCTTGTCCATTTTTCATTACATCTAACTGCACTAATGGCTATACTATCTTTAAGTGTTAGTTTTAATGGCTCCTTAAATTAATTCTGACATTTCCCTTTGAATTCTAACACAATGTCATCAGGAAGGACCCTGAAATGAACTGCACGTGTGCACATGCTACAGGCTTGCCCATGAGATAATGGCTAAAGAAAGAATATGAGAGGATGTTCTTCATAAAGTCAAGTTTCAGTTTTAAAAGTTCTTTTTCTAGGTCATCAGAGTGCAATCTGCTTTAAAAAAAAGGGGGGGGGGTATTGACTGAAGTATAAGAATAAAAACATTCCCTGGTCTGACTCAGTGCCTACTAGACAGAATTGTAATTACAAGATAAAAATGTTAATTGTGCTAAGAATCAACTTGAGACTTGGGGTAGGTTGATTTTGTTTGTGTCTTTTAGGTAAGGTCTCCGTGAGTAGTCCAGGCTGGCCAGAATTTATATCCTGCTTTAGCCCACCAAGTACTGCCACCATGTGCAGCCTAACTTCTTGAGTTTATAAAGAGCCAAGAGTTATCTCGAGCTACCTCAAACTTTATAGATATGCAATTATCTTTCTCTAGCCTAACTCTCTTTCTGTCCTTTCCTGTTTTTATTTGGACAGTCACTCAACAAACATTTCTGGAGTCAGATACTGCTAGAAGCTAGGAATGCAGAAGCCATACAAAGCTGACCTTCTGCCTCCCAAGGAACTTCTATTAAGAAAGATGCCAGTGCCAGCCAGGTGTACATTAGAAAGCTGTGTGGCGTGTGGTTCTGTGTAGTGTGCAGGTACTGCATCTAAAGTAGATTGGCATGAGTTTGAGAAAACGGAGTCAAATACGGCTGGAATAGAAGAGAACAGAGGGGAAAGTGGATTAAAAGGTGGCTGAGAATTTGGGTGAAGTCAGCTGATTTGGACTTTATATTGAAAGTATTGAAAAGCTTTACCCTGGGATTCACATAGTCAGGTTTGTATATGAGAATGATCACTTTAAGTTTCTTGTGGGGAAAGATTGGAGAGAACAGTGGTGGCTGAAAGCAGAGCTCATCAGAGGTTACAATGGATTTAGTGGCCTGGCCTCTACAGTAGCTGCCTCATGTTATAATAGGTCTTTCACAATTTTGATGGAAGGAAAAGGCCAGTGAATGCTATGAGGACACAGAATATCGATTGGTTTTTAAAGCTTATTAGCCTCTTCTGTCTTTTTCTTGTGTATTTAGCTTCTAAATCTGGCTCTACTTCCTGAACCAGAAGAGGTTCAATAGCCGAAGAAAGAGTTCTTCCTTGCTCACTGCCACAGCCAGGGCCAGCAGGTTCCCCTGCACTGCTACAGAGGGCATCCTACAAGGCTGGCCTCCGGTTGATCTGGTGCTGCCTCTTCCAAGTGCGTTAGAGTAACAGGACAGAGGGCCTCAAATGAAGCAGGAACAATCTCTCTCAAAGCTGTGTGAACAGTCTCGGGGAGATGTAACAAAAACTCTCATACTATGCTTTGATTCTTAAACTGGTATGTTCCCAAGGCTAGAGGCCCTGTTTATGAAATGCAGAAAATAAAGAGACTGACTCAAGATCACATTATTCTTTTCCACACAGATGTCTAGTTAGAAACCTGTTTTTAGAAATAATAAGCAGCTTTACATGTAATTTATGTTATAAGCAGCTGAGCTCAGCTCCTCTGGGCCTTCTGCATGGCCTATGAGGCAGAGAAACAGAAATACTACCCTTATTTCTTAGAGTTCTGGATTGTATCTGCAGCCTGACTTCTGGAAAATTTCTGTAAGAAGTCTTTCCAGTCAGATTAGCCCCTCAGGCTCAGACTTTGCCCAGGGTTTTCATGTGTCCCTTGTAATTTCNAGTTCCTGTTGTATGGTTTCCCTTGCTCTAGCTGTCACTGAAAAATAACTCTAGGTTGTGTAACTGCCATAGTGATTTCTAAGTATCACCTGCCGTTCTGAGGTCAAAAGGAGGCCTAGGCACTCAGGCTGAAGTGCTACCAACTGGAACTTGGTGGTGCCGTGAGCATTCTTAGGAGTTCATGCTCTGATCTTCATGAGAATTTTGATTCTGCTTTGTGAGCTGTCCATATATGGCAAGTTGAACAAGTTGTGAATGGCTTTGGTAATGTCTTTTAAATAAGTTGATTTCTCTATTGACTGTTGGAATTCAGTTTCATCAATTTAGATATGAAACTTGATCACGGTATATATATATAGCTTCCGCCCTGAGATGCCTGTGGTACAATAAAGAATGTTAAAGGAAAAGTGTGTTCTGGATAAAAGATTGACATCTGTCCTGCTTGTCTCACAGGGAAGCCAGCACTACTGCTCAAGTACATCTCAGTCAAACTGCAGGGTAAAACATAAAAATCCACCTGCTTGGAGTCCTCAGTGTATTACTATTTAGAATGGAAAACTGAGGCTGGAGAAGAGGCTCAGCCAAGAAAATGCTTGCCTTGAAAGCATGAGTACTTAAGTTTGATTCCAGATCCCACGCACATATTTAAATCAAACCAAAAACATGGTAGGTAGCAATCTGTAATTGTAGTCCTGGGGAAGTAGTGACAGGCTAGTTCCTGCTCTCTCCAGCATGCCAGTCCAGCCGACTCAGTGAGTTCCAGGCCATGTTTGAAAATACAGGGTGGATAGGACCCAAGGAACAATTCAGAGGTTGTCTTCTGGCCTCCACACACTAGAGAATTGGGCCAGAGGTTGGAAAGAAGTTGAAATGTGACGTAATTCCTTAGATTCTATTTTGTAAAATCTAAGGATAGATTCTATTGCTCCAAATGAGAAAAAAAATGTGCAGTCTTTTGACTTTTAGAAATAACTACGGCTTTTAGAATACACAGAAGTAATTTGTTAGTAGCATATGTATATTTAGGATCATGTGGGGGAAATTCAGTAAAACCTGGAAACAGAATATTATCAGGTTTATGTATGTAAGGCTTTTTTTTATGTTCACTCGTGTTTTGCCTGCATGTTATGTCTGTGTGAGGTGTCAGATCAACTGGAACTGGGGTTACAGACAGGTGTGAGCTGCTGTGTGGGTACTGGGAATTATACCCAAGTCCTCTGGAAGAACAGCTAGTTTTCTTAATCCTGAGCCATCTCTCCAGCCTGTATGCTTTTTAAAGCATTTACTTAAATATGTTGATGGAGAGTTAATGTAGGAACTGTTTTCATATCACTCGTGCTCTTATGTTTTATTTCCTTAACAAAGTGTAAGATTTTGGAAGTACCATGGGTAGTGGGACAGCACCTTAGTTGATGTCTACCAAAAGNATCAGGTTTTGCTTCTGTTCATTGTAAGCTTTGACTGTAAAGGCTGATAGTATTTAAAAAACAGTTTTGAAAAGACAAATCCCCCAGGTAGGATGCAGTTACAGGGATTAAGTTACCCTCTTACCTGAAACAATGACTGAGGAATAAAATACATTTTCATCAGTTTTCAAGACACTGACATCAGGCACTTAACAAAAGAGGTCTCTGAGCGACAGAAACGAATGAGAAGAGTGCTGATGATGGCTTTGATGGAGTCATCAGGCTGTATAGTACAACTAGGAGAGGGAGCTGCTGCGGACTCTGGTTGACTCTGAGCTGAGGGGATCGAGCCAAGCTTCCAAAGACCACCATGTTAGAGTTGTTAGTTTAGAATTCCTGAGGGAATGGAGTCTGGTGCTCACACAGGTCTAAGATTTTGTCAAGACCTTTTCTGCAGATAAAGAGACGATCATGTGATTTTTGTTTCTCAGTCCACTTATACATTTGTTTACTTAAATATGTTGAACCAACCCTGTGTCTCCTGGATACAATTTGCCTATATTAAACTTGCAAGTGTTAATATTGGGAATTTTTGTGTTTGTGTTCCTTAGGGATATTGACCTGAAGTTTTCTTTCTTTGAAGTGCTTTATCTGGTTTGGGTAGTAGACTAATACTGGCTTCAGAGGAGTTTGGAAATGTTCCTTCCGTTTCTCTTTCTTTGAATAAGAAATATTGATTGTAACACTTCTTTGAAATTCTGGTTCTGCTATGAATCCATCTGGGCTTGGGCTTTCTGACATGGAGGACTTTATGGGTCTGTGTTGATGAACTCTCTTTGGTTTAACTTCGGTGGTTTGGATAAATACAGACATTTGTCCATTTCTTTTAAGTTTTCTAACTTAATGGAATATAGGTTGTTAAAGAATTCCCTTACAGTATTCTGAATTTCTTTGTATCTGTTGTAATATTTGCCTGTTTATTTTTAATTCTGTTAATTAAGGTCATATTTTTCTTTTGGTTAATTTGGCCAAAAGACTGTCAATCTTATTTTTTTCAAAGAACCAGCTCTAAGGTTGATTCTTTGTGTTGTTTTCCTTGATCCCATCTCATTAATTTCTGCCCTGATTTTTATTATTTCCTGCCATATATTGGATTTTGTTTTGGTTTGTTCTTGTTTTTCCAATTCTGACATTNCTCAATTTTTTGTCCATATGACCTGTTTATTGGCAAAAGTGGGGTGTTGAAATCATCTACTTTGTTAAATTAGTCTGTGCCTTTAATTCCAGTAGTACACTTCTTATGAAATTGAGTGCACTACAGTTTGGTGTGTATATATTTGGGATTGTAACAGCTTCTTGGTTAACTGTGCCCTTGATTAGAATGAGGTGTCCTTCTTTATCTNTCCTGATTAGCTTTGGTCTCTATTCTTTATAATACTTTTTCCATTCTTTCACTCTGATTATCTGTCTTTAAAGCTGTTTCTTATAGACAACAGAAAGATGGAGTTTGTTTCTTATAGTCAACCTATGTCTTTTGATTGGTGAGTTGAGGCCATTAATGTTTAAAGTTATTATTGAAAAGGTGTGTGTTGATTGTAGATGTTTTATTTTCTGTTTGTTTTCCTAGCCCTACTTTGTGTTCTAGTAATTACAGCTTCAGTCATTTTCTTTCTGTACTCTTGGCTACACTTATTCCTCTCTTTAGTACAAAGTAATAGTATTCCCAGTATTTTCAAAGTAGAGCTGGTTTGGTGGACATGAATTCTTTCAGCCTGTTTATACAAATTTTTATTTCTCTTTGACTGTGGCAGATGGTTTTCCTGGGCACAGTAATGTAGGTTGGAACCATGGTCTTTTAGAACTTGGAGTCTGTTCTTCTAGGTTCTTCTGGCTTTTAAAGGTTTCATTGAGAAACCAGCCTCTGGTAGGTTTCCCTTTGTGTAGGGCTTGTTTCCTTTCTTCTTGCAGCTTCCAGTACTCTTTGCTTTGTGTACTAGGTGTTTTCACATGCTAGGCTGTGAGGAGTTTCTTTTCTGGTCCTGTCTATTTGGTGTGCTGTGTGCTGCTTGTGTCTGTATGAGTCTGTCTCTCCTTAATTTGGGAAATTTTTCTTCTATGATCTTATTGAAGATATGGTCAGTGACATTGCCTGAGGAGTCTTCTCTTTCATCTATGCCTATAATTCCAAGATGTGGTCTTTTCTGATGTTCCATAGTCCCTGCATGTTCCTTTTGTGTATTTTAATTTTTTTTCTTATGCTTGCTTGTATGGTCTAATTCCTCTACTTTGTCTTCAGGTCCTGATACTCTTTGTTCTTACTTGATCCATTCCAATTGTAAGGCTTTCCCCTGAGTTTTCCAGTTGGTTATTGAGTTTTTCAGTTTCGTCTTCATTTTGGCATGCATTTTCTTTGGTATTTCTTTTCCGGTTCAGTTTTCAAATTTTACATCCCCGCCCCCATTTCATTCAGTATGTTTGTGTTTTCTTAGCCATCACTCTAGCATTTATTGCTATTCTCATTAAGTCCATTGAAGTTTTTTTTGCGGGGATCTTCTTTAAACTTCTTGAGTTCTTTGAAGTTTATGATTGTTCTTTTTAAGTTGTGTTCATCTAGATAATTTTCACTGGAGAAAATCTCTATATGAGTGATGGTTTGGGGGATACACTGTCTTGGCCTTTCATGTTATTTGTGGGTTTTGTTTGTTTGTTTTCCTTCACATAATATATTATCATTACAGTTTCACCTCCCTCTATTCCACCGAGTTCCTTCTCAACTGTCCTACCATCCAGATCCACTTCCTGTCTCTCAGAAAACAAAGAGACTTCTAAGGGATAATAGTAAAATCAAATGTAAAAAGGTAAAAAAGCCAGTGTTTCGGAATTGGACAAATCAAATAGAAGGAAAAGAGCCTAAGAGAGGCCACAAGAATTAAGAGACCCACTTGTTCACACACTCAGGAATTCCATAAAAACACTAAACTCAAAGCCATAACAGACACAGAGGACCTCAAGCAGACCCTTGTAGACCCTGTGCATGCTACCTCAGTCTCTTGAGTTCATATGTGCTTTGATCATGGTGATTTGGAGGGCTTTGTTTTGGTGTCCCCCATCCCTTCNGCTCTTACACTCTTTCTGCATCCTGTTCCCCAGGGTTCCCTGAGCCCTGAGGGGAGGGATTTGATGGAGACATCCCGTCAAATGATGAGTGTTCAAAAGTCTCTCGTTATCTGCATAATGTCTGGCTGTGGGTCTCTGTATTTGTTCCCTTCTATTGCAAGAGGAAGCCTCTCTGATGATAGCTGAGCAAGATACTGATATATGAGTATAGTAGAATGTCATAGGAGTCATTTTATTGCTCCATTTAAAAAAAAAAAACATAGTATTTGCTTTTACCCTAGGTTCCCAGGACTGTCTAGTCTCAAGTTCTCAGTTACTCAAGCAGTGTTAGCTATAGACTCCATCTCATGGAGTGGACCTTAAGTCAAATCAGATATTGATTGATTACTCCCATGAGGTTTGTGTCACCATTGAACTAGCATATCTTGCAGGCAGGACAGCATTGTAGATCAGAGGGTTTGTGGCTGGGTTAGTGTTTACCTTTCTCCTTTGGTAGCATGCAGAGTACCTTCCTGTACCAAAGACTCCAGAATAGGGGTGAAGATTCTATGTAGGTAGCAGCTTGACTTCTCTATGTTCAATGAGTTGTATAGGTGTTGTTTTCAGCAATGGGGCTTTGCCATCAGTTTGTGGAGAGCAACCTATAGTCTTGGCAACAACCTGGGTTGTTTGGGGATTCCCATGGGACCCCTTGGGCACCTCAAGTAGATGTAACCCACTCTGGGTTCATTTGGTGACAAGAGATGCCTAGTTGGGGATCTGTCCTCCCAGACAGATTTTACAATTTCATTTTGGTGATTATTTGGTCATTTATATTTGGTGATTTCATTTAAATTGCCTTCAAATAAGTGTGTATTTTAGGAAGCTTCTACTATAGTTTCTATACTACCCCTCATGTGGTCCTTAATTTTAGCTATTTCTCCCTGTATATACTCCCTCATCTCCCTTGCCCCTTCCAACTCCCACATGATCCTCCTGTTCCAGCCCCTCCCCCTATCTATCCATAACTCTCTGTTCTAGCTCCCCTTCCTAATGAGATCTATCTGTCCCACCTTGTCTCTTACTCCATACCTAATCTCTATGGATCTATGGATCATATCTTGGTTATCATTGACTTAACAGCAGATATCTACATATAAATGTATACATACGAAATTTGTCTTTCTGGGTCTGGGCTACCTCATTCAGGATGATTTTTCCCCCTGGTTCCATTCATTTACCTGTGAATTTCTTTCTTCTTTTTTTTTTTTTTTCCAAGTAATACTCCCATGTGTAAATGTACCATATTTATTTTTTCCATTCTTCTGTTGAGGGATATGTAGATTGTTTCCAGTTTCTGACTATTCTGAATAGAGCAGCAGTGAACATGGTTGAGCAAGTGGTAGGATGAAGTGTCCTTTGGGTAGATGCCCATAGTCTTGAGGTGGATAATGCACATCTTCCTGAGGAACTGCCACACTTATTTCCATAGTAGCTGTATAAGTTTGCACTCTCACCAGCAATGGATGAGTGTTCCTCTTACTCTACATTCTCACAAGCATGAGCTGTCACTTGTGTTATTGATCTTAGCCATTCTGGCAACTGTAAGATGAAATCTCAATAGTTTTGATTTGCATTTCCTTGATGGCTAAGGATGTTGAACATTTCCTGAGTGTTTCTCAGCCATTTGAGTTTCCTATTTTTGAGAATTCTATTTAGATCTATGCCCCATTTTAAATTGGGTTATTTGTTTTCTTGATATCTAACTTTTTAAATTTTTTTTCCAATTTAACTTTTTATTGATCCTTTGTCGATTTTACATTATGCATCTTGATCCCACTCATCTCCCTGTCCCTTCCCATCTGCTCTCTGCCCTTTCAACCTCCCCCCAGGATAAAACAAAATAAAATTTAAAAGAAAAGAGAAAAAAAATCTCATTGTGGAAGCTGCAGTGTGACACAGGGAGTCACACAGTATACCCTTTAGTCCATATATCATTCCTTGTTAAGTGTTCATTGCAATGAGTCATTGATCTGGTTCAAGGCCTCTAGTCTTTGCTACANTATGGATACTGGGCCTTCACTGGGGCTTCTCTTGGACATCCTGTTGTTGTCCTGTGTCATGGAGATCCTGCAGCTTTGGATCTGTAGGACTGGCCGCTTCATGTACTCCAGCAGATCATTGATGGGATGAACCAACTTATAGCCCTGGTTCTGGGTCTAGGTGGTTGCTGGGTTGGTCAGCCTGCCAGCTTTCCCTCATTTTCAACACCAGGGTGAGTTCTCCAGCACCACGCAGGCTTGCTCACGCTATGTAGTAAACAGCAAAGGGTGGGGCTGGTTCTCCTATTCTCAGGTCCTCAGGGCCAGTTTGCCCACACCTACACTACAAAGACCAGCTCTACTGTATTGCCCAGGCAAGGTGTAGAGGCCACTCTGCCCAGTGCTGTAGCTGGTGAGAGGCAGGGCCAGCTCTCTCCCTCTTGTGACCTCAGGAACAGCTCTCCCACCTGCCACAGGCCTTGAGGGGCACATGGGGGGTTGGGGTGAGGGAGGGACACGATTTTTCTCTCCCTTGCCCATGTCCCCATATTACAGATGAGGGTCAGGGCCATATCTCTCATGCTCATACCCACAGGGCTGGCTCACCCTTGCCCCTGTCAAAAGGTTCAGCTCTGCTGTGTTGCCGAGGTGAGGTACAGGGTCAGCTCTCTCATCCACAACAAGCGGCAAGGGATGAGGTGGGGAGGGCATCTTTTCCTCACCCTTGCCACCACATAGCAGAAGAGGGGTACAGGGCCAGCTCTCCCACTCTGACAACCTGAGAGCAGACTCACCCATACCCCTGCTGGCAGGGTTAGCGCTGCTGTGGTGCCTAGGTGAGGTGCAGGGCCTGCTTTCCTGAGTGCTGCAGCTGGTGAGGGGCAGGGCCACCTCTTCCACTTTCATGACCCAGGGGCTAGCTCTCCTGCCTGCTGCAGGCATCAAGGGGTAAGGGGAGGCATCTCTCCCATGCTCATGCTCTCAGGGTGGGCTCACCCTTGTCCCTGCTGGCAGGGCCATCTCTACTGTGCTGCCCAGATGTGGTGCATGGGCTATTCTCCCAAGTGCTGTGGCCAGTGAGGTGTCAGGCTAGTTCACCGGTTCTCATGACCTCAGGGCCAGCTCTCCCACCTGCTACAGGTGGTGAGGGGTGGTAGGGTGGGGAGGGCATCTCCCCCTCACTCTCACACCTTATGGCAAATTAGTAGGAGCCAGATCTCTCACACTCATGCCCTTCAAGTGGGCTTACCCATGCCCCCACCAGCAGGACCACCTCTATTGTGGTGCCCTGGTGTGGTTCAGGGTCCACTCTCCGGAGTACTGCACCTGGTGAGGGGTAGGGTTAGCTCTCATATGCCACAGGTGGCAAGGAGCAAGGAGGGANGGCATCTTTCCCTAACCTCACCACCACTTGGTGGACAAGGGGTGTGGGTCCAGCTCTCCCACTCCCATGGCCTCAGGGCAGGCTCACCTGCACCCCTGCCAGCAGGGTCAGTACTACTGTGCTGCCCAGGTGAGGGGCATGGCTAGCCCTTCAGCTCTTAAAACCCAAGGACCCACTCTCTTGCCTGCTGCAGGCAGCGATGGGCAAGGNGGGGGCATCTCTCCCCCCACCCATGCCGCTGCCACATGACAGTCGAGTAATAGGGCTAGCACTCCCATGCAAATGCCCTCAGGGTCAGCTCACCCATGCCATTGCCAGCAGAGTCATCTCTACTGTGTTGCCCAGGTGAGATGCAGGGCCTGTTCTCCCTAGTGTTACAGCCAGTGAGATGCTGGGCCAGTTCACCAGATCTCATGACCTCAGGGCCAGCTCTCCTACCTGCCATGTCACCACATGACAGATGACTCGCTCTCTNTTGAGTGCTGCCACCGGTCAGGGCAGGGCCAGTTCTCCTTAATGCTGCAGCCAGTAAGGTGTGGCTCCAATTCTGTGCGGCCCTATCCTCTTGGTCTTCAGTGGTAATAGGAGCCACAGACATCAACATAGACCATGGCCATGGCAGAGGTCAGGCTTGGCAGCAGCCCAGGCCCAGACAGCACTGCGGCCCTGGTGGCAAGCAGGCCACCCACCTCAACCCACTCCTCACTGCCTTCACCTTTGGATCTGCCTCTCTCCACAGGACATGAACCATTCTGTCTCTCTCTCTCTCTTCCATACCCTACCATATATTTATTTGCTCACCATAATAGAGCTCAAGGCTCCTGGCGGGCCTGTTTTCTCCTCAGGGCCTGGGGTGGAGAGCCCCAGACCAGCATGTGGATCTTTGTCTCCCACTCTGATATCTAGTTTTATTAGTTCTTTATATATTCTGGATATTAGCCCTCTATTGGATGTGTAGTTGGTAAAAATCTTTTCCCATTCTGTAGGCTGCCACATTGTCCGAATGACAGTGTCCTTTGCCATATGGAAGCTTTTCAGTTTCATGAGGTCCCATTTATTAATTGTTGATCTTAGTGCCTTTGCTATCAATGTTCTGTTTAGGAGATTGTCTCCTGTGCCAATGAGTTCAAGGTTATTCCTCACTTATCTTTTATCAGGTTCAGTATATCTGGTTTTATGTTGAGGTCTTTGATCCATGTGGAGTCTCTTGTGCAGGTTGATAAATAATGGATCTATTTGTGTTCTTCTAAATCCAGCCATCCAGCTTGACTAGCACCATTTATTGAAGATTCTATTTTTTCCTGGCTTCTTTATCAAAAACCAGATGTCTATAGGTGTGTGGATTTATGTCTGGGTATTCAATTTGATTCCATTAATCAGCATGTCTGGTTTTGTGTTAGTACCATACTGTTTTTATTATTATAGCTCTGTAGTACAACTTAAAATTAGAGATAGTGATACCTCCAGAAGTTCTTTTATTATTCAGGATTGCTTAGCTATCCTGTTTTTTTNTGTGTGTGTTTCCATATAAAGCTGAAAAATGTCCTTTTGAGATCTGTGAAGAATTGTGTTGATTGCACTGAATCTATAGATTACTTTTGGCAAGATGGCAATTTTTGCTATATTAATCATTTGGATCCATGAACATGGGAGAACTTTCCATCTTCTATGTCTTCTTCAATTTCTTTCTTCAATATCAAAGTTTATATCATACAAGCCTTTCACTTGCTTGGTTAGATTACCCAAGATTTTTATATTATTTGAGGCTATTGTGAAAGGTGTTGTTTCCCTGATTTTTTTCTCAATCTATTTGTCATTTGTATATAGGAGGGCTACTAATTTTTGTGAGTTAATTTGTATCCAGCTACTTTGCAGAAAGTATTTATCAGGGGTAAGAGTTGCCTGGAGCAATTTTTAGGGTCACTTATGTATACTATCTTATCATCTGTAAATAAAGATACTTTGACTTATTTCTTTCTGATTTGTATCCCCTTGATTTCCTTCAGTTGTCTTGTTGCTTCAGCTGGCTAAGACTTCAAGTACTATATTGAATAGATGAGGAGGGAGTGGACATCCTATCTTTTTCCCGATTTTTCTGGAATTACTTTGAGTTTCTTCCCCATTGAAGTTGATGCTGGCTATAAGCTTGCTATAAACTGCCTTTGTTATGTTGATTTTGCCATTATGCCTTTATTATGTATCCCTATTCTCTCCAGGGCTTTTTTCACGAAGGGGTGTTGGATTTTGTCAAAGGCCTTTTCTGCATCTAATGAGATGATCCTGTGGTTTTTGTCTTTCACTTTGCTTATATGGTAGACTATATTATGTATGTTGAACCATCCCTGCATCTCTGAGATGAAGTCTACCTGATTATGGTGGATGATCTTCTTGATGTGTTCTTGGATTCTGTTTGTAAGCATTTTACTGAGTTTTTTTGCATCATAAGGGAAATTGATTTGTAATTCTCTTTCTTTTGTGTCTTTGTGGTTTGAATATCAGGATGACTGTGGCCTTGTAAAATGAATTGAGCAATAGTTTTTCTGTTTCTGTTTTGTGGAATAATTTGAGGAGTATTGGTGTCAACTCTTCTTTGAAAGTCTGGTAGAATTCTGTGCCACAACCATCTGGTCTTGGACTTTTTTTTTGTTTTGTTTTTGGTTGGGAAACTTTTAATGACTGTTTCTTTTTCACTGGGGGTTATATTATAGATCTATTTGAATTGCTTATCTGATCTTGATTTAACTTTAGTAAGTGGTATGTATCAAGAAAACTGCCTATTTCTTTTAGATTTTCTAATTTGGAATGCAGGGTTTTTTATAAATTGTCTTTCCTTTTACATACCAACCCCTGTTCCCCCTCCTTCCCCGCTCACCTATCCCCATCCGATCCCCCTCCCCTCCTCATAGAGGGTAAGGACTCCCTTGGGTAGTCAACATGTTGGGGCCAGACCTAGCCCCTCCCTCCTGAATCAAGGCTGAGTAAGGCATCGCACCATAGGGGATGGGCTCTAAAAAGCCAGTTCGTGTACCCAGGATAAGTCCTGGTCCCATTGCCAGGGACCCACAAACACATCAAGCCGCACAACTTTCACCCACATTCAGAGGGCCTATTTCGGTCCCATGCAGGCTCCCCATCTGTCAGTCCAGAGTCCATGAGCTTCCATTATCTTGGGTCAGCTATTTATGTGATTTTTTTCCATCATGATTCTGACTCCCCTTGCTCTTATAATCCTTCCTCCCTCTCTTCAACTGAACTCCAGCATCATGGCCAAGTGCTTGGCTGTGGGTCCCTGCATCTGCTTCCATCAGTCACTGGATGTAGGTTCTATGATGACAATAAGGGTAGACACCAATCTGAATGCAGGTTCAGGCTAGCTCAAGCACCCTCTCCACCATTGCTATGAGTCTTAGTTGGGAACAATCTTGTGAGTTCCTGGGGTTTTCCCTAGCTGCAGATTTCTCCCCATTCAACAGAAGAATGGATAAAGAAAATGTGGTACCTTTACACATGGAGTATTACACAGCAGTAAAAAACAATGTCATCATGACATTTGTAGGCAAATGGATGGAACTAGAAAAAAATCATCCTGAGTGAGGTAACCCAGACCCAGAAAGAAAGACAACCACAGTATGTACTCACTCATAAGTGAGTGTTAGAAGCAAAGCAAAGCATAACCAGGCTATAATCCACAACCCTAAAGAAGCTAGGTAAAGAAGAGAACACTAAGGGGGACACACATGGACCACCCCAGGAAGGGGAAAGGGTTAAGATCTCCTGGGCAAACTGAGGGGGTGGAATAGAGGGGAGGGGAGGGGAGAAGATGGGAGGTGGGAACATAGGCGAAAGAGGGGAGGGAGAGCAATGAAAGAGATCTTGGCAGAGTGGAGTACAGGTTTTTAAAGCATGACCTCATGATTCAGTAGACTTCTTCAGTATCTCTGTTGTGTCCCCTTTTCATTTCCAGTTTTTTAATTTGTATATTCTTTCTGTGTGCTTTAGTTACTTTAGATTAGGGTTTGTCAAATCTTGTTTTCTCAAAGACCCAACTCTTCATTTCACTGACTCTTTGTGGTTTTGTTTCTATTTTATTTATTTTACTTGAGTTTTATCATTTCTTGTCATCTACTCCTTTTGGATGTAATTTTTTTCCTTAGAACTTTCAGGTGTATTGTTGTTACTAGTATGAGAGCTCCCCCCCCCGCCATTTTTTAAATCTAGATACTTAGTGCTACTTTCCTCTTAGAACCACGTTCATTGTGTCCCAAAGTTTGGGTATGTTGTATATTCATTTTCATCCGATTCTAGAAAGTCTTTAATTTCTTTCTTAATTTCTATCTTGATCCACTTTGCAGTAGAGTTGTTCTGTTTCCATGAGCTTATAAGCTTTGTTGTTTCTGTTGTTGTTGATATCCAGCTTTAGTCTTCGTGGTGTGATAGGATGCAGGGTGTTATTTCAATATTCTTGTATCTGTTGAGACTTGCTTTGTGACTGAGTATGTGGTCAGTTTGGGAGAACTCCCATGAGGTGCTAAGAAGGTATAGTTCTATTGTGTTTCAGTGAAATGTTCTATAAATATCTGTTAGGTTTATAACATCAATTAGCTCCAACATTTCTCTATTTGGCTTTTGTGTAGATGACCTGTCTGTTGGTGAGAGTCAGATACTGAAGTCTCCCACTATCAGTGTGTGAGGATCAATAAGTGATTTAAGCTATAGTGGTGTTTCTTTTATGAATTTGGATGTACTTGTGTTTACATGTACTTGCATAGATATTAAGAATTGCAATGTTCTCTTGGTGAATTTTTCTTTTAAGTAGATATTGTTCTTCCCTATCTCTTCTGATTAGATTTTATTTGAACTCTATTTTGTCTGATATTAAAATGACAATACAAGTTTGCTTCTTAGGTCCACTTTCTTGGAATATATTTTTCCATCCTTTTATCCTAGGTGGTGTCTATCCTTGATGTCCATGTGTGTTTCTTGGATGTAGCAGAAAAATGGATCCTGTCTTTGCATTCATTCTGTTCGTCTGTGTCTTTTTATTGGGGAATTGAGACCATTCATGTTGAGAGATACCATTGAGTGGTGTTTGTTGATTCCCGTGATTTTGTTGTGGTGTATGCACACATGTGTGCCTGCATATCCCCTCTTAATCAAAAGAGCAAATCAATGCTGGTCTGGGATTATTTATTCCCCATGTTTCCTTGGGTGTGATTAACTTCTTTAGGTTGAAGTTTCCTTCTAGCATCTACTGTAGGGCTGGATTTGTAGATATATATTGCTTAAATTTGGTTTTGTCACGGAATATCTTACTTTCTGTTGTTATTGCTGGGTATAGTAATCTGGGCTGGCATCTGTGGTCTCCGCCTCTGCCTTTCTTCTTCCTCTCTCTCTCTTGGATTTCCTGCCTGGCTATAACCTGACTCTCCATAGGCCAGAGCAGCTTCTTTATTAACCAATCATAGCAACACATATTCACAGCATACAGGAAGACATCCCACAGCAGTTTCTTCTCTTTCTTCTATTCCTGTTATTTTTAGATTTGATCTTTTCATGGTGTCCCAGACTCCTTGGATGTTTTGTGCCAGAAATTTTTTAGTTTAGCATTTTCTTTGACTTAGGCATCCATTTCTTCTATTGTGTCTTTAGTGCCTGAGATTCTCTCTTCCATCTCTTGTATTCTTTTGGTGAAGCTTGTCTCCAAGGTTCCTGTTCAAGTTTCCAAATTTTTCATTTCCAGATTTTGCTCAGTTTGGGTTTTTGATTCTTTTTCCACTTTCAGGTCTTTAGTGGTTTTATTCATTTCCTTCCTCTGTTTGTGTTCTCACAGATTTCTTTAAGGGATTTATTAATTTCCTCTTCAAGGGCCTCTGTTATATTCACAAAGGCTACTTTAAGGTCTTTTTCTTGTGTTTCAGCTATGTTGCAATACCCAGGATCTGCTGTGGTAGGGTTGGTGGGTTCTAGTGGAGATATATTGGCCTGGTTGTTACTGTGTTTTTATGCTGGCATCTAAGAATCTGGATTTGGGATGATTATAATTAAAGGTGCTGAAATCTGGCCTTGTCTTTGTTGGGTGGGTGTTTTGTTCCTTGGTTTCTGTTGCCCTCTCTGGTTCTTAGGAGAGTGTGGTATCCGTGTGTTGCCCGGTATGAAATTTCTTCTGGGATCCTGATAGGTGTGGCTGCTGGAAGTTCCAGGTAAAATGTGTTTCTAGTTATTGGTAGATATGATATGGGCAGCTAGAGTATAGGAGAAGGGGAAAGCCCAGGGGTAGTCTACCTGGGTCTGTATTATGGTGGTGCCTACCGGGCTTCAAAGGAAGGGAGACAGGCTGAGAGGAAAAGGCTATCCATGGGAAGCAGCCACTGGACTAGGGCTACCAGAATGGAAAGTAGGAGGGGAGAGTGCAGGGCGCCTATCTGGGTCCATACCACGTGTGGTGGCTACTACACTGACCTAATAATAATGCATACTTTATCCACAGAAGCCTTAGGTAAGTGGAAGACTTAGTAGTGGGCAGCAGATAGGTCTTAGACTGGCCATTGCTTTAGAACTGCCTTACATCATAAATACGGAGACTTAATCTAACTGCAGCCTTACACAACACTGCAGACTTACAGAAGTAAGGCACTTAGCACTCAACAACCGTAATGTTCCTGCTGGCATCTGCTCGAGATTATCAGACATTCAGAGAGGAGAGAAGGCGTGATTGTGGTGTCTCTACTATACCCCAGCACTAGGGAGGCAGAGACAAGAGGGAAAACATGACCTATAATGAAGAAAATAAGCCACTTCAGATTTGACGCAGTTGTTAGAATTAGTAGGAAAGGAAAACAAAACTGTAGCTGTTTTCCTCATCTTCAAAAAGTAAAAAAGACCAAAATTACATGTTTAGACACAAAAGCTACAGTGTCTGAGATGAAAAGTCAATAGGAAGAATTGGATGTTGCAGAGGAAAAGGCCTGAGGAAGAGGTTATTTCTTGCTGTGTGTCTGGAAAGACTAACTTTGTCACTCCAAGTAATTGATGGGTAATTTAGTGGATGGGGTACCATTTGAACTAGCTCAAAAATATTTTCTTTTGTAATGACTTCTTTTTAAAATATCTTTGGTTGAAAATTAAGGGATGAATCAAAAAATATCTTTGGTTGCGCTTTGAGAGAAGATTAAAATACTTCTGACAGAATTAAAGTATTTGTACTTTGGAGTAGAATGTATGTGTGGTTAGGTTTTGTATAGAAATGTGTATATTAAAAATGATAAAAAGTTTAGAATAATCATATGCACATTGCTTCATAGGTGCGAGATTTATTTCTTAGCCAGCTGGTAAATTTTGTGAGGGAAGTAAGTTATCATTTATATCTCTGAACTTTCCTAACATACTTCATATGATGCATCTGCCAATATGGTTAGTGACACTTCTATATGAAAGCAGCGTCCTCTGCCCCAGTGCACTGCACTTTAGTCTGCTGTCTAAGGTAGGAATGTTACCCTGGTGCAAACGTAAAAATCTTCCCAGAGCCCGTCTTAGTCTGTTAGCTTGTGCAGGTTAAATCAGTATGTTCTGAGTTAACAAGAAAGAACTTGGGAATGGCATATTTGGGAAGNTCTAAGTAGGAGGCTAGAGAGTAAATGGCAGAGTTAAACACAAGGTAGAGAATTGTTCTTCCCCCTCACTGAAAAGCATACTACCTCAGAATAGGGTGGTCATTCTCCCATTTCTTAGCCACAGGAAAATTGTCTCCATTTTTAGGCAAAGAGACATATAAGGATAAGGTTTTAGAACCCCAGATTCCAGTGTGTTGTGCAACTTTCATCAGAAGGTCTGTAAACTGTAGAAGCTAGAATAGCATCTGCACAGATCCAGGCCAGAAGACCAAGAACTTTAGTGAAGTACTTGTTGACAAGACAGGATGATTACAGCCTACAGGAAGTTCGTAAGCTGTCTGGACTTGAGCATGGAGGCTAAACCGAAGCCACTCGTATGTGTTGCCAGCAGCCTTGCTCTTGGCCTCTCCTGCTGCAGAAGGAGATGGGTAGATCAGCTTCTCACTCCATAAGACAAACACTAATTGAGAGCTGTGTATTAAGGATAAGGCCCAGGAAAGTCTCCCTATTGCCGATGCTTTATTATCAGTGCTAAACAATGTTCAACAACAAAAAGTTAAGGATTTCTAGTCTTTTCTCACAAGAAAAAGAAATTCTGTATTGTAGAAAAACCATCAGTGCAAGGTCACTCAACATACCTATCAAAGGCAGCACAGGCACAAAAAAGAACAGTTTAAAGTTGAAGCAGAACCTCATTGAAGACTTGGGGGGACAACTCCAACACAGGGGTTCACTAAATGCAGTAGGAAGCACTTACTACAGTGTAGCAAAGGTAAGGAGTGGAGACTTGGTTGTATTGAAAACAAAGCAAAAAAAGCCCACAGGACAGCCGCACAGGAAGTGGTTGAATACTCTGCTGCAATCTGCAACAGGTGCAGGGAGTTCAAGGACAAACTCAGAACTGTGACTCGAGGGAAGGGAAGGGAAGCAAGAATATAGAGAATGTGCAGTGTGGCATAAAGATCACATATTAAAAAGGAGCACTTCCTCAGCTGAGGATATCTCATGGTACTAACAGGGAAACAACTGTAGAAAAAAGAAAATGTTGATGGTGGATTGCAGGAATGTGTTCACAACTCCCTTCGGTTCCGTAGTGACTTTCTTAAGTGCACACTGCAGTGGATCTCAGGAGAGAGACTCCANTGGGTGTTTTGATAGCAGAGGTCGTGTAGAGCTAGAACAGCAGTGAGATGAGAAAGAAAGCATCAGCCTGTGGCTGCCGCACTGTTCCCAGGCTTCAGGACAGGGAGAGGAAACAGACAGGGCCCAGCAATCCCAGAGTGAAAACTAAGCTGAGGCACCAGGGACAATGGGGTCGGGGAGGAGCTGTCCCAGAAGTTCTATAGATGCCACCTGTGAACATTCAGTAAGTATTGATGCTTGGGGGAAGCTACCTGGTACAATGTGGAAATTGATACAGCCTCAGTTACGTTGAAAAAAGATATTTTAACAATACAGTTCCATTTATGTAAAGATTTAGGAAATACAAATAATCCACAGTGACAAAGGAGATCAGTGATTTCTAGGTTGTGGGGTGAGGAGGATAACAGGCAGGGAAAGGGTATTAGTCCGCTCTCTGTTCCTGTCACAAATATCAGAGCTAATCAGCTTACAGTGAGAACAATCGGCTCACAGTTTGGGGTGCTCCAGTCTCTGACCAGCAGGCCCCTTTACATGTAGGCTTGTGCTGAGGTGGCACAGCCTGGCACAGTAAGTGGTACTGCACAGCTGCCCACCTCAGGGCTGCAAAGTGAGAAGATGATGAAGAGGGCTGGGGCCTCACTGTCCCCCTCAAGGGTACACTCCAGTGACCAAAAGACCTACCACTGGACCCACTTCAGAAAGTTCCACATTTCCATAGTCACTGGTGATGAAGCCTTTACCACATAGGCCTCTGGGGGATTGGGGACAAATGAAAGATTCATGTGGAAGGAACTGTAGGAGTGGCTGATGTGCCCACTGTCTTGTGGGGAGTTGACTCCCCTCAGATGTAGTAGTTTAATTATCATCAGTAGAAGTGTCTTTTAACCTACATTAGAACCCATACAGACATAACAGCTCATCTCGGTGGTTCCAGCAAAGCCAAAGAGGAGGAGCAAACCCACATGACCTCTTTACAGCTTTACTGACTGAAGCTGTTTTTACAAAGGTACTTTTCTTAGGCATTTCTGCCTTTCTGAGATACACTAGTAAGATTTGTGTGCTTAAATATTGTTCCTAGCCACTAAACTGAACTTGGTGCAATTTTGTATTTCAGGGCTCATGAATCAAGCAAGCAGACATGAAAGGTGGATAAATGCCGTTGCCCCCAAAGGCACTGTAAGTTATAAACATCAGAGCTGGTTCCAGTCTCTGAAACTGCAGGACTAAGAATGGTTTCAGCTGTATTTATTAATTTTAATGTGGAATAACAGACCTGTGAGTATAAAAATGCAGCCACCAGTGTTCATATAAACGTCGAAAACAGCAGCATTAGCGGGGAATACTGGTGAATGATCTTGGGGACTTTTGCAAAACGTGCACTTATCTGTAGAATTTGTTTTCTATTGCTGTGTTCCACATTACAGGAGCCTCCAAGATATGTTCTAAGACCTCCGGTGATGCCTGAAACCACAGACAGTGTCAACCACTGTACACTTGTTTTTTATATGCCAGCTGAATGCCTTTTCTTTTCAACTAAGCAGTTATGTACTCTGGCCAAAATAGTTACCATTGTAGTTCCAGTAGCAAAGAGATGGCTTTCTTTTTCCTCCTTTACAATTTCACACAGTGTGTCCACCCTGACTGTAGAGCCTAGTAGCCTCAACATATAATTTTGCTTTGTTTTGTTTTCTTACTATGTTGAGAACTTTTACCTTTTTCCTTAAAGCATTTGTGGCTTCTTTGCCAGACCCAGTTGCAAATATCACTATGATTGTTCTTTAGAGCCGTTACTAAGATAAGGACTTTTTGAACTCTGGCACTATGACTGTGATGGTTGGATGGCCAAGGTGGCTACTGAGTGACAACAGATAGGATACACATAGAGCATACATGTCCATGGCAAAGGAATGACTTGCATCCTGAATGGAACAGCATAAGATTTCCTCATGTGACTTCAGGTGACACACAATTTAAAACATATGCATTACTTATTTCTGGAATTTATCAACTACAAGTTACTCAGGAAATAAAAAGCAACTCCTTGGATGGGGCAAGAGAACAGGTTCTACCACAGTAATGATGTCAGATCACCGTCTTGGCGGCTTATAGTTGGTAATGTTGGCCTTGTGCTCAGTGTGTCACATGGCTGGAGTCAAGGTGTTAATCAGGCTGAGGATATTATCTGGGGACTATGGGGAGAAGTCTCCCAAGTTCACTCACATTATAGGGAAAATTCCTTATGCCTGTATGACATCATTTTCTTGCTGGTTTCCACAAATAATCACTCTTTCTAAACATTACCCACATGCCTATCTTTTTCCTCATGTGGACCCTCTGTCTTCAAGCAAAACACACAATCCTTCTCATGCTCTGAATGTCTCACTTTCTTGTAAGCTGGAGAAATCTGTTAGGTTGGCCAAGATATTTAACACGATTATGGGACTATTACATCGCATCCACAGCTCCCCCCCTCAAGAGATGACTATGTAAAGGCACCAGTTGTTGGAGTCACCTTAGGGTTGTTGGTATTGTAATGCCATGCAATAGATTTCCATCTTAGTACCTCCTATGGCACTGTCTTAAGTTGTGAATAAGACACTCAACATGTAGATGAAACAGGTGCTTCTGACTTTAGTCTTGTGTAGATTATGATGTACCTCACTATGGGAAAGAACGATGTATGAAGATACAATTACACTTTTATAAGCTGTGCTTTATAGAGTTACTTCATGAACTCCATTTCTTTAGAAATGTCTACTATAACATTAAAAACTATACTATACTGAGCAGGTCAATTTGTTGGATTATGTATTTTGATTTGGATAAATCAGTGATTAAACACTAATTTCAGGGGCTGGAGAGGTGGCTCAAAGGTTAAGAGCACTGACTGTTCTTCCAGAGGTCCTGAGTTCAATTCCCAGCAACCACATGGTGGCTCACAACCATCTGTAATGAGATCTGGCGCCCTCTTCTGTATACACAATAAATAAATCTTAAAAAAAAATAAACACTAATTTCAAATAAACTTTTCTAAATATTATTTATAATAAGTCTCCTTTTATTAATGTTCTATTTCTGTACATTCTTTCTAATATCTTATTTGTGAAATAAAGTCAGCCTTGTTGGTCTGTGACTATCCCCTTAGAATTCATTCTTAATGAAATCAGAATTTATATAAGACACAATGTGTCACATGCTGGGATATTTGTTTGGTGATTGTGTGTTAACCTGTTAAGCAAAGGAAATGGTGAGGAAGTAAGTCAATTTTTATAATATTTTTTCACTCTTAGGCAATTAGAAAAACATTTCATGACTAAAAATACAGTTGATAAAGTAGCCAACAATAGCCCAAAAGGTCATGGATTAGAATTCAGCTAAGAATGCTTAAAGATATTAATGGAATTCCATATAATGGCCTCTTTGCATAGCTCACTTTTCTAATTTTCACCCCATCCGTTCCATTTCTGTAGCTCTGATGTGTACCTCCTCAGGATGAATGAACAGGCCTTTCATTCTTGCTTTGAAAAAGACATTAAGAGTGTGGAACAAGCTTTGGCCATAAAGCCACCTGCTGAGTTTCTCCATAGTATAGTAGGGTGTGTTTTCCCTTGGCCTGTTCTTCCCCCTGCAGATGTAACTCTTTGAGAAGCCAGCTGCCTCTTTTATGTCTTCCTGGTTGTGTACATGAAACACTCAGGGGTCATACTTCTGAAGCCAACTTTCATGCAGCTGCCACAAACCTCAAATTTAGTTAAAAGTCTCATTCTTAGCCATTTGGCGCAGATCTTAAAACTTGCTGTTTAACAGATTAGATTCCCTTGCTCTGACTCCCATGAGCCTTTCTACCACTGATTTCAAAAACATTCAAAAAGAGGGAGGGAAATTATTTAAAAGCATTTAACTGGTACAGAATATCCATTAATAATACAGTGTAGAGGCCTNTTAAAACTTTTTAAAATCCTTTAAATTTTTTTAGCTGTATTTCAAATTTGTAGGTAAATAGGCTGACCTCATTTAAGAGATAAATTGCTAGTCTAATGTCACTGGCACTGCTTGTGTGTAGCAGTCAGAAAAGACCCCCCTCCTGTTCTGGCAACATCAAATCCTATCATGGTGAAGATAATGGATCGAATAATGGTAAAGACCCATGATAGAAGCATATTAAATTAGTTTTTAGACATGAAATTAAAGGCCAGTTCTTTGTAGAAAAAGATTGAAAGGTGTTTTGTTTTTGTCTTTTTGGCATTTCGTAGTTAAAATTCCTGTGTAGCCCAGACATGATAAGAAGACCTGAGGTGTCATAGGAGTGCCCTTTCTGGTCACATTGCCCTTGTTTCTCTTTAATTTGCTTCTGTTGGGTATCTCCTCCTTTGAAAAGGTCTGTCCCTGTCATTTATAATAAAGCTTTGCAGATCCTCAGAGCCATCACCTTGGCTGAGTGGTAGCTGACTTCTGTGGCCATCTCCACTTTCTTTTCCTGTCTGGAGAGCGATTTCTACTTGTTTAAAAAAAAAACAGAAACAAAAGCCGTGTCTTTTCAAGCTGTTTCCTACATTGTAACTTTGGATCTGATCATCTCATGTAAACTTAGTTTGCTCAGAGCTGGAGAGATGGCTTAGTGGTTAAAGTCTTTACTAGCCTTGAAGACTCAGGTTTGGTTCCCAGCACCTACGTAGCAATCACAGAATTCTGTAATACCAGTTCCAGGCCTTTGTGGACAACTGAATACACACAGACTCACACAGACACATATACATTAAATAAATAGATGTTTGACAATAACCTGATCAGGTTACCTTGGGGTCTCATTAGATAAAGGTGACGTTTGCCATTGAAGTAAGAAGCAGAGGTGTGCTGCTTTTTTGTGCTGTTATTGGGAGCCAGCAACTAACAATACTAACATCAAATAAAGAAACATCAGTTCCAGATGTTTTGTTTTTTTTCTATTTGAGGTTGGAGTCTGGACTTTACTCATCACTGCTGAATGACTCTTCGACTGTCAGTTCTGAGTAATTTCTAACATGTATTCTACTTTGAGTCTCTGAAAGAGGATTGCCTTCAGAGTCGTAGCCAAACCAACTTGGAGGGTTTTCAGAGCTGTACTCCTGATGCTGGACCACAGAGGACATCCTCTGAGCTGCTGCCCTGCAACAACAGTGCTGAGTATTAGTGAGCTGCAAAACTTACTGTCACTAGTCACATTCAATGCAGAGCTTCACTTGCTGTGAAAGAAAGTTGGGAACTGTACAAAAATCAGGCACCCCAGGCCAAAGTATCTGTAGTTCAGCCAATTCAGGACTTACCAGGCAGTGAGTATGTCCTTATAGGTGCCAAGGAGCATAAACACCAAAGTCATTAACAGTGCTTTTGAGTAAGCACTCAGCCTGAAGCATCTCCAGTTTCTTTGATGAAGGAACAGCCTGGCCTACCCTCCCTGTGAAGGCTGACATGTCAAAAAAAGACCTTGTCACTAGAGTTCACAGACCCCTGTGGACGCATGATGGACTCTAGAAAGTTCCATCAACTTGCTAAAAATCTATGTAGTTTTGTCTCCAGTATATATTTTTCTTGGAAGGTTGTGACTCAGAGAGGTTCATAGCCAATGATTAAAAATAGTGTTAGACTTTCTTAGGAAGAAATAAGGAAGCAAAGAACACATGCACATGCAGACACACAGACATACACACATTTTCTCTTCCTTGATGAACAGAGATGCAAAAATTCTCAA